>JADLZL010007196.1:0-92343 GCA_015844335.1 Chrysopogon serrulatus
CTAGGCTTTTTACCCAATGAAAACAAGAAAGTCATACCAGCCTAGGGTTTTATCTCGACACCTACCTAGTTTGTATACCTCAGATTTTCTGTGGTGATTTTCTAAAAGTAGGATTCTTAGTGCATATTTAGCACGAAAACTTATCAGCTTACTTGAAATATCACGATTACTGGGCTCAGAACCACATCTAGAAGACACCGAAGCAACGGACCTCTCGGTAGGTAATACCGGCCCCACCTTGGGGCCGCCTGACGCCCGCCAGTAGGGTTTTTGGCCCTTCCGAAGCTTCCCCCACCGCCACGAGGAATCATCTTGGCCTCTTGGTTAAGTCGGGTTTGATCTCATAAGACGCCGATCCCACCAAGGTAAATAAAGGTAGACCCCCTCCCTAAAGGCATCAAGTCATTTGGAGATCCAAGCCATCAAGAGCCTTCTCTAGTTCATCGAGCCTCTCTAGTTCATAGCTTTAGCCTAGTTAGATTAGAAGTAGAAGAGTTCTAGTTCTTCAGCGGGATCGAGGAGCAAGCGCCCATGCTGAGCTGAGGAGTTTGGCATAGATCTAGTACCTTTCTTATTGTATTCATTATGATTCGAGGGCAACATTGTTCTTAATCTCTTATATATTCTTAATTGCAATAGTCATTGTCTACTTTGATTATATGTCTAGGATAGTTGGTTTAATCTTATTGAATTCATGTAATTGCTTTCGTATAGCGTTTACCCCTGCATTTGGGTAGATGGTAGACAATATGTAGACGTGGTGTCTAGATATCTTGTTTATCCGCGAGTGCACCCCGACGTCTTGCAGGGGCGTGTGGTAGTCCGCGCAGTGGCGCCTGCGTTGGTTCCTCTATAGTCCACCCTCAAATACATAGAACTAGCATGGGCACCTGATCGTGAAGGAGGTGACCTTTGTGTCTTAATACCCTCATTAGTTGATGCCTCTTTACATGTGATAATGATATAGGGTTAACTTAACAATGATTGCTAGATGTAGTTGCACTAATTAGAGTTATTCATTGGCGTAGTTTTGAATTACCTTAGTATTTATTCCCCGAGTTTATCCATTGGCTAGCTATTGTTATGACTAGAAGAGCTCGATGTTTATCTATTTATGATGACTGATCATTATCATTATTTATCATATATATCTTTTATCACGTGACTTATCCATTATGAGTAGGATTCTAGTTATGGTTTGCCTTCCACATCAATAGTATAAGTTATAGTTTATAAGTCCTACATATAGACCTTCCCAATTGGTATAAATATAAATCGACAACTTTGGTAGACTTCCCTAGGTAAAATGCTACAACGGTATAATTATCCGTAAAACTGCGGAATCGATCTTAGTTTATATTCTTATCTTTATATTCATATCTTTTATTTACGCCTAGTCATATTGAATACATATAAATCTATAGTTATTTCTTAAGCAATATGATTAAGGATGATAACTTAATTCATGCTTAGGAATGATAGTGATAAATAGGTGGCTAGTTGCTAATGACAAGTTAATTATATCACAGAGCCATTTAGAAGCGTTGTTCTTTAGGGGTAGGATTTATCTACTTTTTTTAGTAGTGATGTTAGAAATGCCAACAAGCATTTTTAGGCCATGTCGGGGAAGGTAGCTAGGCAATTAAGAACATTGATAGACTTATAATTAAGCATGTGATCGAAATAACCAATACCCACAGCAAAAGCAGGGGATTACCCTTGTTTGTCTACTTTAATATCTTATGCGGGGTAATAAGCGGCGGGTTTACGACCTTAGGCATGCCCCCCAAAATAAGAAGAAACATAACAAATCCAATGTTGGAGAAAGAGGTCGGCGTCATAGGACTTTAATTCATATCTCAAGTGACGGAACATAGATGTTGCATCACTCACAATTTTCATCATGTGAGTCATAGTAAGTATGATCAAATAAAGGTGAAAGTCTTGCTCATAGACTTTTAAATTTTATGAGTAGTTATCTTTTACATTCCACTACATGTTTACTTTTTACAATCTAAACATCCATCTCATTTAGTTTAAAGTTTTTCATCCATAACATGTTTAGTTCCATTCATATATCCATCCCAACCTTTGCATTATTATAAATAATAAAAAAACTCACCATAATCATGATTTTTCATCTCTACTTGAATAAACTTCTACTGACTTTCATGCTACTTGTATTTGCTATAGTATGTTTAGGTTTAAGTACCTTCATACACCTTTGAAATTGAGCATTATTTGTTTTCCTAAGTTAAAATAGACATGGTGTCTAGTTTAATTTTTGAATCATAAGGTGATCCGATCTTACTTTCTAAAAGGTTTTTTTGAATTAAGCAAGGTGCTTAGGTTAAAATCCTTTCCCGATTTAAATTGGACATGAGTCTATGTTGATTTTTGAGCTGATAGTACACTTTAGTAGATGCTAGTTATTTTGTCGACTAACCCTATAGGAGAATTCTCAAATTCAACAGGTAAGTCAAGAGAAAGAATTCACATATGAGATGAATCAAGGCGGATGATAACTTTGCACAAGAAGTCCTCCTTATGAGTATTAATTTATCTTTTGTTACAAGTCATCTTTTGCCTTGAACCATGCTAGATTGCAACAACAATATAAAACATGATAGACACAATTTATGCTAAATAATCTTAAACCATATATCATCTTGATTAGCATAGAAGAAAATCACAAAAAAAGAGTATGGACAACAAAACCCGTATTTCAATCTTGCTATTCCCTCGGGTATGTGTTCATTAATATTTTGCGAGAAAAGAACAACTTTAATCTATTGGAGAAGAAGTTTTTAAGTGAGCATTATTGCATCTCCAATAGACCGAACCCTCCTCTTTCAAGTAAGTTCGTTACCACTTACTTAGAAGGATGAAGATATGAGGTACGTTTGTCCAAGCCTCATGCAACATGTAACTACAATTAACATCTCATACTATGTTGCTAATTTGTCTTGGTCATTTCTACCCTATGCTATGCTAAAACATAACTTGCTAAATATATATATAATAAAATTCTCATGTGGTTCACCATATATATTCTTGGTTCTATATGAATAAATACTTTTTAGTCCTATAAACTTTCTTATTCTATTATAAGTATGCTTTTAGAATATTACTTAAATATTATGAACATCAAGCATACTTATATAAGAATTTAGTTGTACATATAGACTAATCCCTCCTATATAAAAAAAATATTTAAATCATATTAGGAGACTATTAAGTAGAATCAATTCAAAGTTAAGGGTTTGCTTTAAAATAATATCCTCACTTTAACCTTGATGTAAAATTTTTGAGATAGTGGTAAGTCGTTGAAAATATGAGCTACAAATTAATCTTTAACTCTTAGACAAACACTATACGTACTTTGATAAATAGTATATTCCTTCGGGTATGTATTGTCCACTAACCCCTTGCAGAGAAGACATAATGAGAGAAGGAGATCTGAGGAGTGAGAAAGGAGTACAACATACGAGACAAGATGCTAATGAATAACCCATGATCAAGAAAGAAATAAAGAGACTATTGAAATTCATCATGCTCTAATAATGGAGGTAACATTTTTAAGATAAGTGGTCATTAATTTCCTCTTGATCGTGGTATGCCATAAATGAAATTTCAACCATGTTATAGTTATAACTTAATTTGATCAACCTGATTAAGCTTAACATGATTTGTTCTCTAAGTTTATTCATAGCACCATTCTCTTAATTTCAGTATTAACCCGTAAGCTATAAATACTTCATCTATTATTCTTGATACATTATAAAGATGAACAGTCTTTCTTGTGGTTAAGTGCCTTTACTCTTTATGTCACAAGTTTAAATGCCATATTTATACTTCTAGTCCTCTCACCCGAGATATGAATGAACAATATGAATAATATCAATCTTATTATGCCCAAGATTAGAGGATGAATAAATTTCTGGTTCATTGGTGTTTTCCCACCATAGAGCCCATGCACTTGATCTCTACCTTGTCTTTATGGGCAGAACACACTTCAATTAAAGTGTGGGGAGACAATCCCAATTCTCTAAGTGAAAGTTCTCAACTATAATAATGATGCACATAAGATTGACTTGAGATGCCTACAAAAGAAAGAAAGAAGGTGGCACCGTCATTGGAAGCCACTAGTGGAGGCACCACCTCAATCCTTACCCCTGAAGAGCAACTCGAAGTACTCAATGAACCTTTGCAAGGAGAAGTCTAGTTCGAAGGACTATAAATATCGAACCCCGCCGTGAGGAGGTAACATCGGTAGTTATCTATATGTACTTTCTTGCATCGTATGATTTATTCTCTCTTTAGCATGACTACTTTTTCTGTATTAGTAATGCATAGAAATAATAAAAATAAATAGTCTTGCATTAGACTATATTCATGCATCTTAAAAATATTAAGCCCCATGTGAAACCCTTATAGTATAAAAACTGTAGGAGTTCTCACTTGTGGTGGCATCTGAGAATAAAAAAATATATATTACGCATTTTCACTTTATGCATATAAACCCATAAAATTCAAAAATATTAATTGAGCATCCTGCTGCAATCTTTGCTATCATAAAATACTTTAAAACTTTCACAACACCCTATCCTCTAAAAAACGGCTAATCATTAACATTTTATCCCTAATACCGTTCCACGAGTTTTTGGTGTTTTGTGAGCTTTCATGAGGATGACTCCAAGAGCCCGACTTACCTAGGAATCTTCATTTTCATCACTTGCAGTACACTTTCCTGACATACAGCTAACCCCTGTGTGAAGGAAGTAACTTCTCGGGTGATGAGATTGAAGTATTTCAGGCAAGACTTGTTCTTATAAGCATGAGCTCCTCCGTAAGGACCACTCGGCTTCAACGATCAACTATAAGCAAACATCTAGCTTAGAGAAGAGCATCCCCTAGTTATCGGCACGGTTAGAAGCGTGGGAGAAAGAGAATAAAGTCAAGAGCTGGGCGAAAAAGAGAGAAGCAAAAAGAGACAGTAAACGAGATGGAAGGAGGCACGTGCGGCATCACCACGAAATGGGGAGTTGACTGAGGTTACCTCGGGACGATGAACCCACCGAGTAAGTGTTCTCCTCTATCTAAATCTGTGTCGGTAGACTTTAAATTCGTACCCTAGCCATAAGGTTAGAATGGTAGTTATCTCATTAAATGCATTTGTAATTTATTTAGTAGCGTAATCTTGTTTACACACTAAAAGATATAAAAACAACAAAAGTATTTACTTTATCACTCATGGCATCACAAAGCTCCATGTGGATACCCTATGGTATTTTTCGAAGGAACATCCATTTGTGGTGGTATAAAATAAAATAACAAAATATAGCATTCATATTTAATTTCCTACATAATAAATAGAAAATTTAAAAATAAGATAAAAGTGAAATCCTATTTAAATTAGACAATATTAAAGCTAGCTCATAAAAGGTGATCAATTACTCTTTGGTGACCGCTAACCCGTTAACAAATTCGAGCCTCGAGTTTTGGTTTCTCTTTGTGGAGAGTATTTATGCGGGAATAATATCATAGCAAGGGACAGAGTCTATCGGTGGCACCCACCAGGTCCGCTACAGTTAGCTCACTCTAAAGGACATCTACACCAAGTATTGCAACCATCCAGCTTGGGGGAGGAGCATCCCCTAGTTATCGGTGACTACACCTAAGCGATTTTGAGTCTACTTTATATAGTCATAAAATACCAAAAATATGTGGGCACATGAAGGTCCACGCTGTTGAGTCTTTTATGAGTCTTTGGTTAAATAAAATCTAAAAACCAATAAAAAGAAGTCTTAGTTAGTATTAATTATATTAGAGTGTGTTTAGAGTCGGTCTAGGCTAGAGTTAATTAAAAATTGATGAACATTAAAATTTTGTCTTGGAAATGATGAATAGTTGCTCTATTATAATGCTTACTAAGTACCTACACCGCCAAACTTAAAATCTCTGGTTCTAAGCATTGATATTTTAATTAGAGAATTTATTTCGAACCTTAATTATGGAGGCATAAGCTTTGCTAAGTCTAGGTAGTTGATTGATATGATTCATAAAGGTTGAGCTGCTATTTATCTTATTCCTAGCATTGCTAAGTTCTAGAGGTTTATTTTGAAAATCTAAAAAATTACATGATGAGCTCTTGTATGACAAATGTGAATTCCTACCAAAGCTAAAATTAATATCTTAGAGGATAGGAAAACCTTTTCACATTCAAACTGCTTACTTTGCATTGAGTTCGATCCAACCTGTGTTGTATACCTTATGAGAGTCTTGTCATGCTTTTAAAACCAAGAAACACTTGCACACTCCGGTCCACATATGCATTATTCCTACTTTGGGGTAATCGCAATCATTCACCATATTTCCATACATATTCATCATAAAATGTTCACCTCCCTACAATGGGAGAGGACACAAAAATATACAATCACCCTATAGGATAACCCCTGTCTTTAATGCTCTAAGTCCCGATTATATCTCTCGATCCATTTATTGTATTCAAAGGATGCATGTGGTATGCAAAAGAAAAGAAAAGAAAAAAGAAAGAAAGAAAAAAAAGGGGAGTAAAAGATGGACAAGTGTCCCGGCAATTAAAACTATGGGTACTAGATGCCCGCCTCTCTGAATAAAAAAAAGAAATAATAAAGATAGCCCATGACTTTTTGAGAAAAATTTCAAATAGAGAGTTATTTTCAAAGAGCAACAGTAGAAATTGAAATTAGCCATAAATAACACATATTCACCTAGCCACCATATTCCATACACATGCACGTCTTGGTTTGATTGTATGCCTCGATTCTCTGTGGATCCATTAGTTGACTTTACAATATATGTTTTGTAAGTATGTCTATCCTTGTTATTGCCACTCCTATGAGCTCCACCATATATACCTTTAGCTATAGGAAGCATAACAACATTAATGCCTCAAAGAGAACCACAAATACCACATACATTGAGAGACTTGAGGGTGTCATACAATTAAGCTCTGAGTTTTATTCTGAAAACCTATGAAAACTCTGGAATGTTGGTATTGCAAAGAATTTCAGATATAGTACTTAGCTGGATTGTTCTATCTTTCGATTGCTCAAGATTTGTGCAAAAGCTGTGAAGCCCTATATTACAGGTAAAATGAGTAAGTTTGAAGGTTAGAGCATACATTGTTTGATTTGGAGGAAATTTTCGTTTGAAAACATGTGTCTTTGGAAGGTATAATAACATTGTAGCAACTCCCCGATCCAAATGCAATAACAACTAGGTTTAGTTTGTTTGCCAAGGGACTGGCAAAAGGTAAGGGGTATTGTTGACACTCGTTAGTGTCAACTTTTACTAGGACTTTTACCCGAATGAAAACAAGAAAACACACTAGTCTAGGGTTTTATCCGACAATTTCCACGAGTTTTGCATATTCTGTATTTTTCGGGGTGATTTTTCGAGAAAAGCTAAAAAGAGGGATTCTAGTGCATATTTAGCACGAAAACTTATCCGCCACGGAAATATCACGATTGGGCTCGGGAACCATCTAGAAGACACCCGAAGCAACGGGACCCCGAGAGGAGGGAAAAGTGGGGGGCCGGCCCCACCTTGGGGCCGCCTTGGGCGCCCCTGTTAGGGTTTTGGCCCCCTTCTGGAAGCTTCCTCCACCGCCTACGAGGAATCATCTTGGCCCTTGGTTAAGTCGGTTTGATCCTGCGGGCGCACGCCGATCCCCTTAGGGCTATAAATAAAGGGGTAGACCCCCTCCCTAAAGGCATCAAGTCATTTGGAGATCCAGCCATCAAGAGCCTTCTCTAGTTCATCGAGCCTCTCTAGTTCATAGCTTTAGCCTAGTTAGATTAGAAGTAGAAGAGTTTTAGTTCTTCGGTGGGATCCGGAGCCCCCGGCGTGCATGCTGTCTGGAGCACGGAGTTTGATATAGATCTAGTACCTTTCTCTTATTGTATTCATTATGATTCAGGCAACATTGTTCTTAATCTCTTATATATTGTTAATTGCAATAGTCATTGTCTACTTTGATTATATGTCTAGGATAGTTGGTTTGATCTTATTGAATTCATGTAATTGCTCAGATAGCGTTTACCCAAGCGGCCCATTGGGTAGATGGTAGACAATATGTAGACGTGGTGTCTAGATATCTTGTTTATTCATGAGTGCACCCCGACGTCTTGGGGACGTGTGGTAGTCCGCGTAGGTGACAAATGTGTTGGTTCCTCCGTAGTCCACCCTCCGTGCGTGGGACTAGCATGGGCACGGTCGGAAGGAGGTGACCTTTGTGTCTTAATACCCTCATTAGTTGATGTCTCTTTACATGTGATAATGATATAGGGTTAACTTAACAATGATTGCTAAATGTAGTTGCACTAATTAGAGTTATTCATTGACGTAGTTATTGAATTACCTTAGTATTTATTCCCGAGTTTATCCATTGGCTAGCTATTGTTATGACTAGAAGAGCTCGATGTTTATCTATTTATGATGACTGATCATTATCATTATTTATCATATATATCTTTTATCACGTGACTTATCCCTGTTATGAGTAGGATTCTAGTTATGGTTTGCCTTCCACATCAATAGTATAAGTTATAGTTTATAAGTCCTACATATAGACCTTCCGGGTGGTATAAATATAAATCGACAACCTGGTAGACTTCCCTAGGTAAAATGCTACAACGGTATAATTATCTGTCCGCTTGCAGAATCGATCTTAGTTTATATTCTTATCTTTATATTCATATCTTTTATTTCTGCCTAGTCATATTGAATACATATAAATCTATAGTTATTTCTTAAGCAATATGATTAAGGATGACAACTTAATTCATGCTTAGGAATGATAGTGATAAATAGTTGGCTAGTTGCTAATGACAAGTTAATTATATACCGACCATTTCTGACGTTGTTGCTAGGGGTAGAATTTATCTCTGCTTTTTAGTAGTGATGTTAGAAATGCCAACAGTGTTTCGTAGAGCTTTTGGCAGCCTTCCCTAACTACTTCTTTCTCATCTTTTCGAGAGTTGGAAAGGTACTGTTGCTCCAAAGTAAGTTAAGTATAGTAAGCCTAATCCTTAGTTATCTAGTTGACCTTAGACAACCCCTCTCTACCCACCAAAACCATTACCTTTTTTATCCTTGGACGCTCTTGATTCGTTACTAGTACACTTTGCGTTCCTCGTGGAAAATCGATACCTTGGAATACTCCTAGGTGAAAGCTACAGCGGTATCCGTGCCCTTGCGGATCTTTTCTGTTTGCGTTAAAATATACCAACAAGCTTTCTGGCGCCGTTGCCGGGGAATGGTAGCTATTCTAGAATCGAACCAAGTCCGTCCATGTATCTTTTATTTTGCTTTTTATCACCACCTTTACCCAACCACATGGATTCCACGCCTATCTTTCAATTCTCGGCTCCAAAGGGCGAGTTGTTGGAGCCTTCACCATCATCACATCCTATACTTACTGATGGCTATGAGCTTCGCCCTGCTTTTATTGCTATGGTTCGGGAGCAACCCTTCTCTGGATTAGAAGATGAAAATCCCTACACCCACCTAGGGAATTTGAGCGATTGTGTTCTTGCTTGACTATTCTTTGGTATGACACAATAGACCATTAAATGGAAATTGTTTCCATTCTCTCTTTTGGGAAGAGCGAAATAGTGGTATGCTCATCTTGTAGGAGGAGTGAATGGAAATTGGGATGAACTTCAAGACAAATTTTATCTTGCTTTTCTTCCCTCTTCCTAGGATTCTTTGCCCTTCGAATAGAAGTTCTCGCCTTTCAACAAAAGGAGAAGGAGACATTAGGAGCGGCTTGGACTAGGTTTTTAAGTCTTATCAATACCGGTCCAACCCTTCACTTGCACGACCACGTGCTTCTTTACCACTTTCATCTTGGTCTTAGCAAGGAAGCCGCTCTACACCTTGACTTATCTTACGGAGATTCATTCTCGCACAATACCATGAGTGAGGGGAAAGCCATTCTAGAGAAAATCCTTGAAAACACCCCCTTACATCGGCATTTTTGATGAGTTTCCTGAAGGAGTCAAGCTAAGCCCCGACCAACAAGAGGAGGTAGACACAACCGAATCCGAAATCACTTCAAATCCTTCTAATAATTTGGTTGTTAAAGAACCTCCCATTAAGGAAACCCAAGGCAATCTGGAAGATGATGAATCCCATCATTCCATGTTTCCTTTTGAAATCGAGGATGGTCTTTTTGAAGATTTTGGAAATGCCTCGAATTTACGGTCCAAGTGAAACCTCTAGCGCATTCTATGTCATCGAGCATGATGATGGTCCAACTAATGATGCTTTTCTTATGGAACACATTAAAGGACTATCGGCCATCATGAGTCATGAGTGGTTGGCAGAAACGGAGTTATCTACTGAGGTAGCCCGAATCATTGCCCCCTCAGATGTTATGACTTGTATCCTTAAGAGAACCACCATAGAGGCTCACTATAGTCCTCTTTGTTGGGATGAATATCATTTTAAAGGCTTTGGCTGAACAACTATGCCCCAACAAGTTTTTGATCCTATCTTATAAGCTTCTAAAAATTCCTTCTGGAGTTACTCTTGAAAGTTATGGGGTCATAAGGTCTATTTCATTGAGAATACGATGTTCTGAGTATCGTTTAGATTTTCATATCTTTGACATCTCAGATATATCCATCTTGATTGGAGTGCCTCTTAGGATACTCTTTCAAGAAAGACCAAAACAGGGTCTTCTAGATTTAAAGTTAGAAAGTTCTCCTATTACCATCTCACTTGCACGCTCAAATAATACGATAGTAGAACTTAAAACCCGAGCAAGACCCTGTTGAGGAGGTCTTGATGGCATCTTTAGAGGATATGGCCCAACCAACTCTCGACGATGAACACTTTATTCAAGAAGAGGAAGAGTTGGCAGAGCCTATCGAGTTGGAGGAAACCGAGGTGCCATCACGACCTTCAGTTGAGTTGAAACCGCTTTCTTCTGGCTTAAAATATGTCTTTCTCAATAATAACCGAGAAACTCCAGTCATCATTAGTGACAAGCTTTCAAGAGGAAACCCATCAACTTGTCATTTGTTCTAGAAAGACATAAACCGGCCATAGGCTACTCACTCCAAGACCTCAAGGGAATTAGTCCTATTCTCTGCACTCATCGTATTCCCATCGATCCTGATGCTTCACTATCTAGAGAACCATAAAGGAGACTTAACAACACAATGCGAGAAGTTATTAAGAAAGAGGTTCTTAAGCTCTTACATGCTGGGATTATTTATCCCGTACCTCATAGTGAGTGGGTTAGCCCTGTTCAAGTTGTGCCAAAGAAAGGAGGAATGACGGTCGTGAGGAATGAGAAGAATGAACTCATCCCTCAACGTACTATTACAAGGTGGCGTATGTGCATTGACTACCGGAAACTTAACAAGGCTACAAAGAAAGATCACTTCCCGTTACCTTTTATTGATGAAATGTTAGAACGGCTTGCAAATCACTCTTTCTTTTGTTTCCTTGATGGGTACTCCGGGTATCATCAAATCCCAATCCACCCCGATGACCAAAGTAAGACCACTTTCACATGCCCGTATGGAACCTATGCTTACCGACGAATGTCGTTCGGATTGTGTAATGCTCCAGTTCCCTTCTAACGGTGCATGATGTCTATTTTCTCTGACATGATCGAGAAAATCATAGAGGTCTTTATGGATGACTTTACTGTCTATGATAAAACCTTCAATGATTGCCTAAGGAATTTAGACAAGGTCTTACTACGGTGTGAAGAAAAGCACTTAGTCCTGAACTAGGAGAAATGCCATTTTATGGTTCGGGAAGAAATTATGCTTGAACACAAGGTGTCCGAACGTGGGATAGAAGTGGATAGAGTAAAGATTGAAGTTATTGAACAACTTCCACCTCCCACAAATGTGAAGGGCATTCGTAGCTTTCTAGGCCATACAGGGTTCTATAGGCGTTTCATCAAAAACTTTTCTCAAATCGCTAGACCCTTGACTAGCCTTCTAGCCAAAGATGCACCTTTCGTTTTCAACAGTGAGTGCCTTGAAGCCTTTGAAATTTTGAAGAGGGCACTCATCTCAGCTCCAATAATCCAACCACCTGATTGGAGTCTGCCCTTTGAGATCATATGTGACGCTAGCAACTTTGCGGTTGGTGCTGTCTTAGGCCAAACCAAAGACAAGAAACAATACGCCATATCCTATGCTAGCAAAATCTTGTCTGGACCCCAACTCAATTATGCAACCACTGAAAAAGAGTTGGCAGTTGTCTTTGCAATAGACAAGTTTAGATCTTACTTAGTGGGAGCGAAGGTAATCATTTACACAGACCATGCTGCTCTAAAATACCTCCTCACTAAGAAAGATGCTAAGCCTCGGTTAATCCGGTGGATTCTTCTGCTCCAAGAATTTGACATAGAAATAAGGGATAAGAAAGGAGTAGAAAATTCGGTAGCCGACCACTTGTCTAGGCTTCAGCATAAAGACACACATGAGCTACCTATTAATAACTATCTAAGGGACAACACGCTCCTTGTGGTAGCGGACCATGATCCTTGGTACGCAAATATTGTCAACTATATGGTTGCAGGTTATGTTCCACCAGAAGGAGACAAGAGGAAGCTCCAGTATGAGAGTCGTACCCATTTATGGGACGATCCATATCTTTATAGGATTTATGCAGATGGGCTGCTATGGAGGTGTGTCCCAACAGTTGAAGGCATGAAAATCATTGAGAGATGTCATTCATCACCCTATGGAGGACATTATGGAGTATTTCGTACATATGCGAAGATTTGGCAAAGCGGATTCTTCTGGCCAACAATGTATCAAGATACAAAAGAGTTCATCAAAAGATGTGTCAGATGTTAGAAGCATGGAAACATCAACACGCGAGATGCTATGCCACTCACGAACAACCTCTAAGTGGAATTGTTTGATGTCTGGGGAATTGACTTCATGGGACCATTCCCAAAGTCAGGAGATGCTGAATACATCTTGGTGGCAGTTGACTATGTGTCCAAATGGATAGAAGCATTACCATGTCGAGCCACCGAGTCCAAGCACTCCAAGAAGATGTTCAACGAAGTGATATTTTCACGATTTAGAATGCCTAGAATGGTCATAAGTGATGGAGGCCCACATTTCATTGACAAGAGATTCCGACAGTTCTTGGCAGAAAATAGAGTCAAGCACAACATTGCAACTCCATACCATCCTCAGACAAGTGGTCAAGCTAAAACATCAAATAAGCTAATCAAGAATATTCTGCAAAAGACTGTAGATGAGATGGGCAAGAAATGGAAATACAAGCTTCCCGATGCACTATGGGCATATCGAACTGCATACAAGACACCCATAGGCATGACACCGTATCAGCTTGTATATGGGAAGACATGTCATTTGCCTGTTAAATTGGAATTCAGAGCTCATTGGGCAATCAAAAAATAGAACATGGATCTCCATCTAGCTGGCAAGAATCGTCAAATGTAGATATCTGAGCTTGAAGAATGGAGAGAGAAGGCTTATCATAACTCCAAGATTTATAAAGAAAGAATAAAACGATGGCATGATAAGAGAATTAAGCACAAGGAGTTCAAGCACTGGGGACAAGGTCCTATTGTTCAACTCTACAGTAAAGCTCTTTGGTCATGAAAAACTTTGAAGCAAATAGGAAGGACCATTCAAGGTAGTTGAAACATCACCATATGGTGCCATCACAATTCAAGACAACTTAGGTAACATCTTCAAGGTAAATGGCCAACGCTTGAAAGTATTCTTTGAAACTGAAAACTTAGAAGAAATAGACTTGATTGAATTTTTGCAATTTAATGATCCAATCTAAAAAAATCAATCTTGCTCTTATTTTTTTTCTAGTTTAGGCCAATCCATCTGTTCAATAGGTTTTGACTCTCTCGGTGTTCCACACCGAGAAGAGTCCTTGTTGTTTTCACCTGTTTTTATCTATGAGTAAAAGCCAGGTATAGTCTCGAAGAAGTGTGGGGGAAGGTGACACCTCCACCATAAATAAAAGTGTTGAAGCACATCATGAACTGGTGAAGGAGTCTGCATACAACTACTAAAACTCGGTTTGATCTTTCTTGACTCATTCATATGCTTACTGAGTCTTACACTTGTTATGCACTTGCTTAACCCTGCAAATTAAAAGGAACCAAACCACACTTCGGATTAAAATTTTGAAAAGTGACATGTTGATAACATATTTGAGATAGAGGCTTGCATAGAGATTGTTCCATATACATATACTTATGCTTGTGGGAAGATATCTTGATAGGACAATCATATTGACTAAGTTATTGTGGAGTGTGACATAGTTCTGGCTTAGAAGTCTTACCAGTTCTAGTCAAGGTACTTTGAGATTTCATTTTAATAAATATCATAAAACCATAGTATCACATACTCCTCAATGATGATGAATTTCTACCGAGCCACATATAGGATAGAAGCCTTCTACATTCAACGCTTCTTTGTTGTGTTGAGTTTGGTTGAACCTTGTGATTCTTGTGAGAGATTTATCATACTTTCAAGATCAAGATTCACTTGCACTTAACACAAATATGCTCTACTCCTACATGGGAGTAGACGCAAAACATGCCATTTAATTTAGATCCACCTAAAAATGTTTCTCTCCTACACTTTGAGTGAACAAAAAAATCCTAATAGATTTTCCATCCACCTAATAAATGCTCTAGTCCTTGTTGCTATCTCTCAAAAAGTTTTATTGCCAAAAAAGGGTGAGTCATGAGCTATGCAAAAAGTATTTTGAAAAAAAAGATAGAAGAAAAAAAATAAAAGAAGAGAAGGAAGAAAAAAGAGAGATGAATAAGATAGCTCATGCTCTACGGTAAAATCTTCAAGTGTCAAATGAGAGGTGCGTTTTCAAGGAGCATAGTAGAGTTAGGATTCTCCACATCCATCATACATCCACCAAATGTCCACACACATACACATCTTGATCTAAGAGTATGACATTTCGATCCTAGGATCCGGGTTTTGACTCTACAATATATACAACACAAGTATGCAATCAAGTTTGTCCCTACCCAAGCTCCACATAAGCCTTAGAAGTAGGTTAAGGAAGAAAGGCAATTTCACTCTTGCCTTGGTAAGGAATCATACACCATTGAGCGACTGAGAGTATCATTTGAGGAGTATAAGTGATCTATACTTTTTCTTTTGTGAAAACATTAAAAACTCCAAGTTGCTAAGATGAGAATTTGAGAAGATAGCTTTGCTTCGAGAGCTATTCCACTTTTCAACCACTGAAGGATATATGCTAGCTAATGCCACAAATCCTACCTGTATAAGGAATGCTTTGGAACAACCTTTGTGCCAGCGACATATCTTGAGATGTTATGATCATGTTTACTTCTATTTTCAGACTTTACTCGAGGACGAGCAAAGAGCAAGTGTGGAGAACTTATTGACGGTCCTTAATGTCAATCATAAACCATTAACTACTGCATATAATAACGTGAAATGAATCACAAACCATAGTTGTAGGGTTTGATTCTAACAAGTTCCACGAGTTTTGGTGAATCATTATTTCTGCTGTGTACATCTAGGAAAAGTTATCAAAGTGAGCCAATATGACAAAGTATAAATGTATCTCAAATGATGGATTAGAATATACCATTGCAACGGGCTCGTCGAGACGATCGAAACGGACATATCATTTGTTTTTTTTCGGAGTTGGGATGAAAAGATATTAATTCCACGCCAGGGCTGCACTAGAAGACTCGTAAGACGCGAGAAGACACCACGCCGGGGCGCACCGCGAGGGGGCCCCTGAGCGCACCGGCGGCCCGGCCCTAGATCGATCGGCCCGCCACGGTGGCCAAACGGGCCCGGCTTGGCCCACGCGCGCTCCACCGCCTTAGGGTTTCAATCTCGGTGGGCCCGCCAAAGTCGGTTTGATCCAATGGCTCACATTCATCCCTTTGGGCTATAAAAGCGCCCCGGACCCCTGGGGAGAGACTCCCCATGAAACCCTAATTCATATTCTCTGAGAGAGGCTCATCTGAGAGGGGCCCCTTGAATGGATCAACCTCTCAGGAGTTATTAGAAAATAGGGAGAGAGGAGAGGAGAGAGTAGAAGGTGGAGCCGGCCTGTCGGATCCCCTCAACTTTGTACCTCTACGGAGACGATTCATCATCGATTCATCTTTAGGTTCTTCTGTCGGTAACTCTAAATTCTCTATTTAATTAAGTTTAGTTCTTACTTTACTTTGCTTACGGGATCTCCACTCGTATTGAGTGCTCTAGTTATTGCGCATAGCTAGAGTAGTAATCGTTAGTGTAGACGTGGTGTCTAGACTAGTGTTGAGTTTGCGTCCAATTCTTACGGTTAGTTGCGGTAGCCTCTAGAGGTGACAGCTCTTTTGGTCTTCGTATTCCACCACGTCGGAGTTGGTGTTTCGTAGAGCTTTTGGCAGCCTTCCCCAACTATTTCTTTCTCATCTTTTCGAGAGTTGGAAAGGTACTGTTGCTCCAAAGTAAGTTTAGTAAGCCTAATCCTTAGTTATCTAGTTGACCTTAGACAACCCCTCTCTACCCACCAAAAACATTACCTTTTCTATTCTTGGACGCTCTTGATTCGTTACTAGTACACTTCGCGTTCCTCGTGGAAAATCAATACCTTGGAATACTCCTAGGTGAAAGTTACAGCGGTATCCGTGCGCTTGCGGATCTTTTCTGTTTGCGTTAAAATATACCAACAGCGACGGGTAGCGGTGGGTGGTGGTATGCGCCGCCAATACGGAGACAAAGGGGATCGGGAGCGAGACGGGGGGGCAAGTGAGTGGGCCGGATTGAATGGGCCGGACAAAAATTAGGGGAGAGAAACTCTTTCCTTTTAAATATATATATATATATATATATATATATATATAGATATAGATATTAGGTATAAATAGATATAGATTTATTTTAGCTGAATTTTTGAAAAATCAAAGTAAATCATAGAAAAATTATAAAATAGAAAATCTATTTTTTAGACTTTAATTGAGTAGATCCACACAGTGAATATATAATATGGTTTGCTTTAGTACAATTTTTTTTCTAGTTTTTTTTTTTTTATTTATTTAAGGTAAATATTTGAAAAATCAAAATAAATCATAGAAAAATCATAAAATAGAAAAACCAATTTTGTTGGACTCCACATGAGTACATCTACATAGTGAATATATAATATGGTATGCTTTAATGCAACAAAATAATTAGAAGCTATAATTATAAATTATTTCAATTAATTACAAAAAAAGCATAGATCTAAAGCTACAATAAGAACTTTGTAGTCAAATATACTATATTATATGTTGACTTGTAGATCTACTCATTTGGAGTCTAAGAAAATTAGGCTTTCCATTTTATGGTTTTTCTGTGATTTACTATGATTTTTTAAAGATTCAGCCAAAATAAATAAAAAGAAAAATACTAGCAAAAACTTTGTAATGAAACATACCGTATTATATATTCACTATGTAGATTTACTCATGTGGAGCCCAACAAAATTAGATTTTTCTATTTTTATGATTTTTCTATAATTTACTATGATTTTTTAAAGATTCAGGAAAAATAAATAAAAAGGAAAAAAGAAAACTATGTCATTGTAGCAAACCTGCCATAAAAACTATTAGGGTGGTAAAATGTACGGTTTGAAAAGTTAAAAGAAAGTTGTTTGTCTGATTTTAAAGTTTAGAGAAAAAAAAGACTTTCACGAAAGTTGAGGGAGGAAAGGAAAGTCGAAAAGAAGACTTCTTCATTTTGGGGCGTATACACGTGGATCACCATCGGACCCCTAAAAGAATTTAGCCCACTAGAATTCCACTAACGAAACTAGGTGTATATATTCATGAAAGAAAACCTTCTCCAACTTTCGTGAAAGTCCGTTTTTCTCCTAAACTTCAAAACCGGATAAATAACCTCCCTCAACTTTTCAAACCATGCACCTTTCCTCCCTAGAGTAGTTTTGATGGTGGTTCAATGTGGTTCTCTTTTTCTTTTTTATTTATTTTGGCTGAATTTTTAGAAAATTATAGTAAATCACAGAAAAAATTATGAAATGGAGAATCTAATTTTTCTTAGACTCCACGTAAGTAGATCTCCAAATGAATATATAATATGGCATATTTTAGTATAAAGTTTTTGCTATAGCTTTTAATCTATGCTTTTCTATAATTAATCAAAATAATTTATAAATATAAATTCTATAACTATTTTGTTAGACTAAAGCATACCATATTATATATATACTGTGTAGACCTACTCATGTGGAGTCCAACAGAATTGGATTTTTTATTTTATGATTTTTCTATGATTTACTATGACTTTTCAAATATTTAGCCAAAATAAATAAAAAAGAAAAAAGACTAGCAACTACTTTATGAAAGCATACCATATTATATATTCCTTTGTGTAGATCTACTGATGTGGAGTCCAATAAAATTAGATTTTCTATTTTACGTTTTTTGATTTACTATAATTTTCAAAAATTTAGCCAAAATAAATAAAAAAGAAAAATACAAAACCATTGTCACCGTAGCAGAACCATCGTGAAAACCACTCCAGGGAGGCAAAGCACATGGTTTGAAAAATTGAGGGAGGTGTTTTTTAGAGTTTGGAGAGAGAGAGAAAAAACAAACTTTTGCAAAAATTGAGGGACTTTTTCTATCCTGAAATCCTCCATCCATCAGCCTTCACCGGACACCTGATCATCCCAATCCCACCCATTCGACGACGCGACGGTGCTCGGGTGCTCGCGTCCGCTTTCCCGCTCGACGCGGAGATCTTGGCCCTCGTGTCGGAGATCTTTGGATCATAGGATTTTTCGATGAATTTTGGAGGAATACTATTCATGAAGGAAAGTTTCCTATCCTATAATTTTGATGTCATGAAGCACCACTACTATTTCATAGGATTTCATCCCTTTGGTGTCCTTTCAATAAGATTTCTAACATCCACTCAAACCGCTTGGAAAAAATCCTATGCATGAAGTACGAGGAGATGAATGATGATACTAGTATCTAATAGTTCATTATGGCTTGGTCTACCCAATCACAGAGAGAGGGTACACATGCAAAAAGCATGCTTTTAGTTATCTTCACATTCATACAAAATGAATCCTTTGTTTTGCCTATGTCTCAACCAAAACAATCTTTTTCATCCAACATTCCTACGTTTTACAATCACATACATTCCTATACTATTCCTACGTTTTTTCTATTCCTATGTTTTTAGATTCATGTATTCCAAAATACGCCCTCAATTTGCGGACATAGGATTTTGCTGCATGGTATGCCACATAAAAATTTTCATATACGATAAAACCATTTTTCAGTTTGGTAAACCATATTTCAGTTCGGCAAAACACACACATTAAATATTTAATATGATAAGCCTTAAATCTAAAGATTAAGCTAGAAACAACGGCGGATAGTTCAAATAAAATAGAATTAGTTTGAAATATAGCTAATAAAAAGACTTATAATATTGGTTGGAGCAATCCGTTACTAAAGCCTAAGTAGCATAGTTAATCTATAGATGGACAAAAAATAGAAAAAAATAAAATTTTAAGTGCAGGTTAGTAGTACATCATGCACTAATGAGAAAAATATGAAAGTAAAGCACTACTTAGAAAATAGGGAAATAATTTGTGGAGGGATAAAAATAGGAAAACCATTTGAATAAAAATTGATATGTCTTCTCTTCAATTTTGGATAGCAAAGAAACAAAGAATGGCAAATTTGCCAATTGAATCAGGGAAGCTATTGACGGGTTTTTTCTATCAAAAACTCTATTCCTTTTTCAATCAAGAAGAACATAAAGAGAGTCTTGAAGTTGTTCTTAATAAATAGAAAACAATGCTGGGAAATACATAAAATAAAAAATTAAAGTGCAGCAATATAGAAGGATTGCTTCATAGTATATAGTGTACGGCTGAGAAAATTAAAAAAATATAGCACTATATTACAAAAAATAGGAACATGGAAGTAAAAATGAAAAACATAGCACTGGAAAAAAAATTAGAAAGAACAAAAATACCTCTTGATGAAAATGCCACAACAAAAAAATTATAGTAAAAAGAACAAAATGGGCGTGCAATGGAACCTTGCCCTGCCAATTATGCCGAGGCTTACATTCTTGATGAGCTGAAGCTGCAAAAGCCATAACAAACTCACAGGTGTAATGTATAGTAAATGATTTTTATAACAATTTTTTTTGAGAATATTTTTATAACAAATTTATATTCATTGTACAATGGACATTACCTTGCCCTTATGAGATGGTTGTTTATGCCGAGGCCCTTTCTCTCTTACATATCCCGTGGGTAAAAACCTCCGTTTGCTAGTGGAGAACAATTTATGATTATAGACTTAAAAATAAACGCATGGACAGGCAGATATGTAAACTCTGCAGTTGATACAGTACGTATATTTGCTGGATCTTCATTTAGCTATTGTGCTTTTTTTTTTTGAAAGAAATGATTAGATTTGGAATCCTGAAAAAACATGAGACAAGTCATCACTCGCTTACAGTTACAGGGGAGAGACTGGTCATCCGGTCATCCCCTTCCTCCCCGTGTTAACCCTCAACCTCACCGCGCTCCCATTCCAGTCTCCTCTCCACTTTATTACACATCCCGCGAATTCTCGGTCCCGACGCGACCAACCACCTTGTTCAGTCCACCCCCTCCCCCGCGCGATCCAGCGAGCCAAGCCGCGCCACCGCCGGCGCGCGCGTACCCTAACCACCGCGCGGATCTGGGAGCTGCCGGCGGCGCTCCCTCACATGGTCCCCGGCGGCGAGGGGGGGCCCCGGAAGGCGGCGCAGCTGAGATGCGACGCGACGCGGTGCCGCCACCCACCGCCCCCTCAGCCTCCTCCTCCCCTCCCCGTCATCTCTCTTCAGCGGCGTCGGCGGCGGCGAGCACCTGTTCGAGTCCGGGCCCAGCCCGCTCGTCTTCCTGCCCCTGCTCCTGATCCAGGGCGGCGGCATGGACCTCTCCCGCGTCGGCGAGAAACTCCTCAGCTCTGTCCGCTCGGCCCGCTCCCTTGGCCTCCTCCCACCGACCCCCACCGCGCCCCCTGCCCGCCCTGAGGTCCTTTATGCTTTCTCCTTCCTTTCATGGCTTGCTCTCGCGCATTGTCGGATCAATGAGGTAGAGGTCGCTCACATTGTTTTCCGCATTCTGTAGGTTCCAGAACGAGCTGCAGCGGCAGCTGCTGCTGCACGCGCGATCGCTGGGTTGCCACCGCACGAGAGGATCAACCTGCCGTCCAATTCGGAGGACTTGGTCTCCATCTATGGGAGCAACCCCCAGGGCGAGCCGGTGGAGGAGCTCGAGGAGGTGTTCTATGAGGAGGTGGGTGCTGCATTGACATAGATTTGGTTGTCTGCTGCTTTTTCAGTATTGATGTGTTTTTGAGTTCGAAATTTGAATTGTTCACAGGAGTTTGATCCAATAAAGTACATTCTGCAAAGTATTCCGGACGAAGGCGGCGATGCCACCTATTTCGATAAGCAGGTTAGTGGCGGCAGCTTATGTTTTTCATTTCTAGGACACTATGAACGAAGTGCATGCTAAGAAAACTTATGTGTACCCTACTTTTGAGTAACGTGTGCATGCATAAGTGCACATAGCTAAATTTGTAATGGTTTGGTGTCGGTTTCAACAATGAGGGCTATGACCTATGTAGAAGAAACTGTTCCCGTTTTGTCGTTTAGAAGCATTCTACTTATCCATTAACTGTAATTGATACCAAATATCCTGTTCCACCTGCATGAGCGTGTGCTTCTTAACCATATTAACGTCATCTATTTTTCTAATGTATAAATCTTTCTTCTTTTCAGTCTACGTTGAGATTAGCGCAGCTTGACAAGATTGCAGAAAGATTATCACACCATGTTATGGGTCACCATGAAGAAATGGGTATGTCTCCCACCAGAGTAGAAGAGGTTCAGTGTTTAATTGTCTTTTTCTCTGCATAGGATTGGATAGTTTTCAATTGCATGCCTTTCCCTTTTTTGTTTCCAACTGATACTTTTCATGAATGGACATCTCCTTCAACATGTTCAGTTTTTAATGCCCTTCAGCTATGAAATAATGAAGATATCTAATGTTGCTTTAGCCTCAGTTATGCTACCAAAATGATCTTTATTGACTTCCTTTTAAGGATATTTCAGATTACTGATATTTAGTTTTGGCCAGTGAAGGGGATGCAGTTAGTGATGGAATTAGAACAAGACTTAAAGGTTGCAAATGTAATCTGCAGGGTAATATCTTGTGAAACTTTGTCCTTTCTGACATTGTTTGGTACCTTATTTTATATAGGACTCTAGGCCTTACAATTAGATCAATATTTCAGAATGGGCGAAGGCATATAACCTCTTCAAAGAATGAGGTGTCGAGGGATCTGGTTGTCAATGTTAAATCAAAAAAGAAACAGGCTTTGCTGGTAGGTGCTTGCTCTAATTGTTATATCATGCTAATTTACACCATATACTTTCGAAGCCTGGTGCATATTCTCAACCAATCGTTGTGGACCACTAAATTACCATCCAATTATCAATTGATGAATTGAGCAGAAAATTATTAGTGACTAAGTAAATTCAAATGCTTTTCTCTTCCACTATCACTAGCTCTAGGTAAACTGAATTGAGGATCTATAAATAAAAAGATTTAGTTTTTGTGTAATGCAGGATGTTCTTCCTGTCCTTACAGAGCTTCGTAATGCTCTAGACATGCAGATGGAACTTGAAACTTTTGTTGAGAAAGAAAATTACTTTCAGGTGAGCTTGATTTGGCTGTTGTTATTCTATCTTCCTTCATCATTAGTATTCTTCTTTAACCTAGGGTGATATGAGCAACTGTTTGTTCTAATCTTGCTATGATAAATTTCTGACCCTTAAATCGCCTATAGGAATATGGGTTTGTTGCTTTTCGACCTGAACAAGCTTAATATATGTGTTTGTCAAATACCAGTGGCCCCTCAGTCCTCAGTAGTAATTGTTAGGTTTCTAATGATATCTTACTGATGTTTCTAGGCATTCCAATTGTTGCCTGAATATTTACAAATTTTGGAGAATTATTCAGGCCTTTCTGCTATACAAGAAATGGGACGAGGTATAGAGGTAATTATCTTTTTCTTTGTTCACCTCTTATAGTCTGTCTTCTGCTGTTGAGATCTTTGATTTAAATCTATCCACTGTTGGTATGTTCAAACAGAGAAATATCTTCTGCACCTTCAAATTAAGTCGGCATTGTTCACTGTTCACTCCAGTTTATAGATTCATATTTTATCCTTGTGATGATATTTCTGCTTTGACTATGTAGGCATGGTTAGCTCGAACAATCCAAAAATTGGACACTCATTTACTTGGTGTTTGTCAGATCTTTGATGAAGAAAACTATCTAACTGTGAGTGTTCTCAAGAATCTTTTTATGGGTTCTTGGATGAACATGGCAATTATTATTTATCTATTTTGCTAGAATAACATTCTTTAACAATTAATCATGGATGTAGGTTGTTGATGCATATGCACTCATGGGTGATGTCAGTGGCATGGCTGAAAAGATGCAGAGTTTCTTCTTGCAGGAAGTACTCTCTCGAACACACTATGTCCTGAAAGAAATGTTGGAAGAGGTATTAGATTTTCTTTACTGGCATGCTCCATCTAGTTTTGATATTCATATGATTGTCCGTGTCATATTTTGATGTCTTATGTTATCAGTTTTCTAATTGTAAAGTAATTGCAGGAGGTTGGAAATAATACGCAAAAAAATAGGTCTGTATTCGGCCCCTTATCTTGGTTCGATGGTTCTTTTGGCTGCATTCTGAGCTTAAATAAACTAATGTGACTTGTATAGTAGGGATATGGCATGGAATACAGATATAATTAGTAATTTGTGAGTCATAGCTTCATAGTTGAATTTATCAGTGGTGGACCTAGATTCTTTTTTGTCTGTGTGGAAAACTTTTGTGTGCCCCTTTTTTTTTTTTTTTTTTAATTTTCTTTTTCAAAAGATTTGAGGTTTGTAATCGACACAAGAAGGCAGGTCAAGAAGAGATCTTGTCACACATCTGCAGTTTTTAAATGTTTAAATTTAAATTTCAAAACCATAGACAATGTCGGTTCATACAACCAAGTATCAAACTGTATTCAAGTTTCTCTGAGCATTCACTTCACGAATGTTTTTTGTTTTCTGCAGGTTTACATATAGTGATCTTTGTGTTCAAGTTCCTGAACCCAAACTTCGCCCCTGCTTGTTGAGAACCCTAGAGTGCTTATTTTCATTAATGTGCTCATATTATGCTATTATGAGCTTTTCTTTAGGAGATAAGGTACATTTATTTGTTCTGTCTACTTCATTGTTGAAATCTTCATCTCTTTCTGATAGTCTGATTAACAATCATGAATTTCGTTAAAAAAAAAAAAAAAGCTGCCTAGGCTCAGGGCATTAGTGCAGACAATATTTTCTGCCTCGTTGAACATACAAACTACATAATCGCATTGGAAAACCTAAAGGAGATACCGAGATAGAATACTTAAACCTGCCAGAAGCCTAGAGCTGAATAGGTTTCTTTCTCCAGGTTCAAAAAATAAGATGTTTAGGACATCCACATGGTCTACAGGGCGGCATTTTGACTAAATGTGGGATTTTGTAGAAAGTAAAAATTATGAAGTTGTGTTTCATGATTGCTGGAGTACAAGTGAATTGGCCACCTCTCTCCATCAGCTTAAGCTTTTGGGTTGAACTAGTCAGTGCATGCAACTCAATATGATATCAAAGCCAGAGGTCTCGAGTTCGAATCCTGGGTAGCGCAATTAAATAAATAATTGTTGCTCACTCCTATTCCATGTCTAAGGCCTGAGGGAGCCTCCATGTGAGGGGGATTGTTGCAGTATAAGTGAATTGCCCACATGCAACTCAATAATGATGAATAGCAACACCTGTCTTAGTCAAACTATGTAATTCTGCATATGAAAGCTTGACGAGCAGGAATTCTAATGCAACATATATTTTGAATTGGAGTAGAAAAGAGGTCAAATGCTATCAGTTCTAAACTCTCTTGTTTGGTAGAACGGAGCAACTGTCCTATTTATTTTTTGTTGAACTTATATTCGATATATGGTGAATAATCTTTTGTTTTCAGTATGAAATAAAGTCTGAGTTTGCTACCTATCCTCCTTTAATAACTTATATATACATATATATATGTGGATATAATGCTATCTATACTTAATCTAATTTTCAATATACGGTTTTGTTCTTATTCATGAAATTTGTTTCCTCTTCAGAATATTGACTCCAAGGGTCCAGATCTAGCAGATAAGAATGACATATCTCAGAATAGCAACGAAATTATAGTTAATTCAGGAAGAGGTCATTCAAGTGCAGCAGTCACTCAGGATAGTTCTGCAGCTGAAAAAAGTGGCAGAGCATCATCATCTGAGGTCAGCAACCCTGATGCTAGTACATCAGAAATGGGTTCTCCATTCTATCAGCTTAGAACAGATGCTACAAAACTTGTTGCGCAAACATTTCAAAGAGGGCGAAGAAATCTTTGGCAGCTGGCAACAAGTCGCTTGTCTGTTTTATTATCTAGTTCAGCTGTTTGTTCAACTAGCACATACCAATTCCTGAAGAATTATGAAGATCTCACCATTTTCATTTTGGCTGGCGAAGCATTTTGTGGGTTTGAAGCTAGTGAGTTCCGCCAGAAGTTGAAGACTGTCTGTTTGAACTACATGGTGTCCTTTCACCGGCAAAATATATATGTATGTCAATAAACTCTGACTCGGTTCTTAATTACTAGTGCTCAGGATTCAAACGTGTGAATTTTGAAGTGCTATCATCTTTTAACTGCAGCCATAAATATAACCTAATGTGTATGCAGTTCATGTAGTCTTTAGGATCATTCTTCGGATTTCTTTTCCTTTTCCCCATTAGTAGTGCTGTTTTCATAGTAGCCCATTTTTGTAACTGATTTTGATATAAGCTACCAGTGCTCTTATGTTTCCACAAAAGGAGTTTGCAGCTGATACGAATATTAAGTCAATGCAGCAACAATGGAAGGGTTTGCAATTGATATGTACCATAAATCACTTCATTCACAGTATAGTCTGTAAGAAAATACATTAATAATTAATAATGGCATTTGATTGTAGTACTATGTCAAAAAGAGAAAACAAATGTGTATTTTGTGGGAATGTCTGGTTGCTCTAGTCAGTAACTGTGTTTTACTCTGAACTTTTGAACTTAACTGCAAAGATGGGAGTTGCAAACTGTTAGCTATCTATGCAGCGAGTCATTCTCTGTGTCTTTTGCGTGTAAACATTTTAACTTACTGTGTTTTCCATTTGTCTGGCAGGCACTTAAGATGGTTCTGGAAAAGGAATCTTGGACAATAATGTCTGCTGAAGCTTCACAAATAATTAGTTTAGCAGGTCTAACTGGTGATGGTGCTGCACTGTGCTCTCCTACCAGTAGAAGTCTCAAGTTGCCAATAAATTGTTACCATGGGAATTCAACTACAGACAACTCAAGAAATGAAAAGCTCGGATTTGCTTCTTGGCTTAAGATTGAAAATCCATTTTCTTTTAAGCTAGAAAATGGCTCTGCCGAATCCCCAAAGTCCAATATGTTTTTTGGCTCATCAGTTAGCAATAATCATGGCAGTGCAAAAAATTCATCTTTTGATGAAGAGAATGAAGATCTTCTAGCGGATTTTATTGATGAAGATAGTCAGTTGCCTAGTAGGATACCAAAGACGAAAATTGTAAAAGGCAATTTTTCACATTGGAAAGATGGAGACATTTCATCGCAGACAGGCTCATCACTTTCTTTATTAAGGTATTAAATGCTTGTTTTAACTTAATAATATTTCTATGCATAGCTTCCTAGGCTAAATTGCCACTGGAATCAGGATGATGGACAAATATGCCAGGCTGATGCAAAAGCTGGAAATTGTCAATGTTGAGCTTTTTAAGGTTAGTTATGTATGTCATATCCGTCATCGTTAAGTCAACTGCCGTGCGGGGGTGGGGTGGGGTTGTGTGTGAGTTTGTGGAATATTGTCTGATTATGCTGGGCAAAATTTTCAGGGTATCTCCCAACTGTTTGGCATCTTTTATCACTACATATATGAGACATTTGGGAATCTAGACAAGAGTCAAAGCAGCAAGCCTTTACCTGATCATCAATCATGTAAGGATTTAGTTCTCTTAGCTATCACTGCTTACATAGATGGTCACCTTTTTTAATTGTCCTTACCACTACTTGCGCTGTACTCAGCTCGGCTTAAAGCCGCTTTATCAAAAATAACACAAGACTCTGATCAGTGGACAAAGCCAAATAATGTTTCATATTCACCTTCATCCCCTTTGTCAATGAATTCAACTTTTGGCCAAATGGATGTGATGCCTACTGCGCCTCCCAGTTCAATGTTCACCTCCTATGGATTAAAGGTAACTGCTGGTTTCACATGGGCATGCTTACATAATCCTATGTAATCCCAACTCATTTGCAGACTTAACATGTTTTCTTGTATATGGAACTGAGCTGTGATATTTAACATGCAATGTTTGCCCTGTAATAGACAAAAGTGAATTGCCTTTGCTTATTTGACTTGAGCTTGTCTCATTTGAGTTCCAACTTTGCTAATTCTTGCAGTCTTAATCTCTAAATTTGAAGATATATCTTGAAATCTAATGCAGATATGATTAATCTGTTCTCACAATTAATTAGTACTTATTTATCAACTTATGAACTATTGATGTTAACCATTCTGAAGTTTGTTTGAAAAAAAATGGGTAGGTGTTCAGCTTTTAGACAATACATTTTTACTCATTTCTGTGGGAAAATTCTTCGTTTTTAGTTTGTTGTTCTTTTTAGGAATTTCTGTATTGTTGCTGCCTTGCTGCCATAATTGAAGTGATAGTATGACAGTACTAGCTTATTATAATTGTTTCCAAACAAGCATCACATACCAATAAGCTATTGGCCTTATGGCCTATAGCCTTGGAGGTTGTCGGAGTGACAAATTTTTGGCATTCAATGTAAAATGCGTTAGTGAGTGTCTAAGCTTTGAAAATTACTTGTGGACTTGCAACTCGATTATATACCTTGTCCTAAATAAACAGTGGTAGAGAGTGGAGGTCAAAACTCAAAAGTAACACATAATATCTTCAGCAAATGGTATGTGTATCATGGAGGTAAAATAATGACAAGGGAAAGAATCTCGATGGACATCTGGATTGTGTCCTTTTCATCACTATAAGCCATTGGATTTATCCCCCCAGGCCCCCACTATTAATGTAAACCTTTGGCTGAACTGTAACTCATTGAGTCGGAAGTTACCTGTTTGGTTAGGTTCCAATGAAAGCATAGCATTTTGTATGGCAGAATTCATTTTTCTTTATGCTTTGAAAAAAAAAAAAATTTGCATGCCCCTGACTCCTTAGTTTCAGGGTCCTCTTTCTAAAAAGTGCATTTCAACTTGTTTTCCCCTCAGGAGAGATGTGCAGCTGCTGAAACATTATCATTGGTTGCTCGAGTTTTGAACCGATCTAGAGCCCATCTACACTCAGTATTGTCTAAAAATAACAGTTCTGTTGTTGAAGAGTTCTTTAGGACACTGGTACGTTTCTCTACTTTGGGAGGTTTTCATTGCTTATTTGGTAGTCCATAAATAGAGAAGTTGTAATGTAATTCCAGAGTTTACCTTCTGTGTCATAGGTGGACTCCGTTCCAGATTTGGCAGAGCACATTCACAGAACAAGTGCACGCATGCTTTTGCATATTGATGGGTATGTTACATCATCCAATCCCTTCTCTTTTCATCTTCTCTTTGGCCATATGAATTTGTGTGGGATTTGCATCACCATTGATGCTGACATGCTGTTAGTAGTTAGATGGATAGTACTCCCTCCTTTCCAATTTGTTAATCACTTTTAGCTTTGTCCTAAGTCAAACTTCTCTAACTTTGACCAAGTTATCGAAAAATGCATGAAAATCCATTGGATGCACCATGAAATATATTTTGATAGTGCTTTTATTTGAATATAGCAAATGTTAATAATTTTTCTATACAATTGTTCAAAGTTGGACAAGTTTGACATAGGAAAAAAACTTAAACTTACAATTTGAAGCAGAGGGACTAGTACCATACCTTGATTTTTGAATCACCACACATGACACGTGTATGCTCAGTTGAGTCGCGGACTGAATGTGTTTTCAGGTATCCAGATAAGATTGCTAATGCTAAATGGGAGGTGAAGGAGCTTGGAATAGAGCACAATGGGTATGTTTATGCTTGAGCCTTCTTATTTTGAACAATTTTGCCCCCTTTTTTTAGTTTTCCTACTATTTGTTACACTTCCTTGAAACTCTCCTTTTCCTCTTCATAATCATTTATACATTAGGTTTATATCAATTCACCATGTCTTAATCTAATCTTGACAGCCTTGGTGTCCTTTGTTGTATGATCACTGTAGAAAGCACTTTGTGGTAATTTACCTTCAGATGTGGTGGAGTATACCATTGTGGTAATTTAACTTCAGTGGTTGTGGAGTAGTCCAAATTACTGCCCCTTAGTGCGCTTACATGAAAGTTATCTGAATAACCCCCCTAAAGTAATTTGTGATCATTTTACCCCTCTGGATCTTTCAAATGGTCCAATTTACCTCTTAATAACAATTTTTTTTTTTTTATTTCTCCACAAACAAGTTGAGTTTTAAGTTCAAATTTTGTAGGGTGATAGCAGTGATGGTGAATATCATAACTTATATTAGAAAAAAACACTTTATGAGTTTTTTTCATCATTATGTTTTTGTATAATTTTGGGTTCATTTATTTATTATTAAACGCCTGAGCTAAAATAATGATGAAAATTAATAATATATTTTTCTAACACAAATGATGTTCTCTATCACCCTACAAAATTGAAACTAAATTTCAACTTATATACGGGAAAAAAACAAATCTTATTAATAGATTGTACTAACTGAAAGATCTGGAGGGGGTAAATTGAACGCAAAATCAATTTAGACAGTTATTGGGAAAATATTCATGTGGGGGGGGTGGTAAATTGGACTTCTTCCCCAATATATATTAGTGTTTCCTGTATATATCTTGTTATATTTCTTTCAGACAAAATTGCAACTTATGCCCATGTGCTAACAAATTTGAAATCAAAGTATTAAACCCATTTATTATCGTAACTGAATTCGTTGCAGGTTGTGCTAATATATAGCAAAATCTGATGTCTAATACTTATGTGTATAATACAGGCCACAGGACTAAATGTGCCTGATTATTTAGCTTAAGAGGCTTGGGAAATGATTTCTATTTCCAGAATCAGAACAAAGACTGCAGTTACTGGCTTACTGCTGTGACTTTTAATTTGCACCACTGACCTAGTTTTTGTTATTTGCAGATATGTTGATTTGTTATTGGGTGAGTTCAAACACTACAAAACAAGATTGGACCATGGAGGAATTTCTAAAGAGGTCAGTGTGAGAGAACTAATAAATAGTTTGTTCTCTTTCTTCTCCCCCCTCTTCTTTTGACCTCACTTTGTTTTATTTTTATCGTGGTGTTAACTGGTAGCAATGAACTTTACTAGAGTTTGTTCTGCTTCATCTTGAAAAGGGTGCTGTTCTTTCTTTTGTTTGATTTGATGATGAATTTACTGACAACCAGAGTAAATTTGTGCTTGCCAGCTCCAACACCTTTTGCTAGAGTATGGCATAGATAGCTTATCAGAAGTTTTAGTTGAAGGTCTCTCTAGAGTGAAAAGGTGCACTGACGAAGGCCGTGCTTTGATGTCACTTGACCTCCAGGTCTTTGATTTTTCAATTTAATTATGTTACATATTTGGAAGTGAATGCCATGGAGGAATCCATAGTGACGGCTTTGATGTTCTTTCAGGTACTAATTAATGGGTTGCAGCACATTGTATCATCAAATGTAAGGCCGAAGCTGCAAACTGTGGACACTTTCATAAAGGTACGCAGAGCAAATTAGTGGTAGCCAGTTCCTACAGTACCTGGTTCAGTTTCATTTGTGTTCATTTTGTTCTTATACTAGTGAAATCTTGGCAAAGAGGATTGCTGTTAACAATTCTTGTGCCAATCAAACAGGCTTACTATTTACCGGAGACTGAGTATGTTCACTGGGCACGGTCTCATCCAGTAAGAACCTGTTCCGTCACCCATTTGATCCTATGTGGAGGTACAAATGAACTTAAATGCTGCTGTTTCTGAACTCAACAGGAATACAGCAAAAGTCAGGTAGTCGGGTTAGTTAACCTGGTGGCCACCATGAAAGGGTGGAAACGGAAGACGAGACTAGAAACAGTGGAGAAGATTGAGGCAGGGCCATAGACTCGATGGGAGGTTTTTGCCGTGACTGTTTTTCTTCTGTTTGCTTCAGCTGCACATAGAGCTGTATTTTCTTTTCTCCTTTTTCTTTCACCTTAGAATCAATTTTGTCGATTCTTTGACCGTCAGGCCATTCTGATGCTGACACCATCAGGCCATCACCCGCCCATCCATGGTGTATATTTAATCGTTGACACTGTATTATATCAAGCGAGTGGGGCGAGTGGACACTCACTAAAAGGAAAAGAAATGTATACCTTACATGGAACATTGGTTCAATAATAAATATGAATCGTTCATAAATAGCACCCCTTTTCTCAGATTATAGTACTGTTGTTGCATTGCATGCCGCAGATGCCTTAAAAGACTGCACGGATGCGCCTCAGAAACATTGTAGCACGTTCTGGTATTCGTGTAACCAATCAATGGTGCTGTAATAGATTCGTGTACCTAGTATCGAATCCAAGCCTCTGAACTTTTCACAGAAGATTTAAGCCGGTTCAGGTCTGTTTCATCTCCGTAGCCTGAGATATTTGCAGGCTTTTAAGGGAGGCTCAGAGAAGAGTCTAAATCCTCCCTTATTGGTAGAAGAAATTTTGATGAAAAAGAAAAGCTCTCCACCAGTTTGTTTAAATAGGTCTCCAAATATTGCATTTTCTATTTCAGATTTCCCGTTGCATCTTCTATTTTGGATTTCTCTTTAGCTAAAGGTACAGAGTATGATTGGCTCTCTAGAGTTGCATATAAGATACTTCCCTATGTTTCAAATAATAAGTCGTTTTGACTTTTTTGGTATATCCATTTTGTTATGTATCTAGATATAATAATGGATATATAACAAAATGGATGAACCAAAAAGTCTTATCATTTGGAATGGAGGGAGTATATATTCTTCTGTCCCCATTTGTTTGTCGTTCTAGCTTTCATCGAGTACATGAAAAAGTTTTGAACTTGGACGGAATCTCATTTAGATACATGCAAGATGCTTTGAATGGAGACAACTACAAATACAGCTAAAACGACCAACAAATAGGGACAGAGGGAGTAATAGTTATTGGATGGTGTAAAGTTATATAAAATGGGTTTTATTCAAATATCTCTTCAAATAATGATCTAGAGAGAGTTAAAAGAAAGACTCGGGGAGACGCTCTCAGGTCTGTGTTTCATACGTATTGCCGGCACCGGCAGCCTTTATCGTTCTGCTTTGAATGCTCAAGGATGATAATCACCGGGACCGACCTTGCATGGTTTGCACGACCGCCATTGCACGTTGACTCCCTATTGGACATCTGGAGGCGTCACAGGGGTAGTTAAATACACATGTTAAAGATTGCGCAGAGAACTTTCAATACCGACTGTGTCTCGTAGTACGTACAGTACGTGTGCGATCCAAGCCTCGGGATCTCACACTTTCATTTATTACATACACACGAGTTTTTAAGACGAGTTCAGGGTTTCAGGCCCGTAGTAACCTGTATCGTCCGTGTTGCCATTGCCAATTGCCGTCGTCGTCCTCGGCCTGCGCGCTGCCACTGTGCACGGCAGCAGCAGCCAGCAGGCTGCTGGCCAAGCCTGGAGGCGTCGTGGCAACGGGACGCGGGGGCGGGTTCTTGCGTGCGTGCGCCGTCTGCGATTGCCCGCCCCGCCCGACCATTCCTGGGCGCCGGACAGCCGCAACTGCTTGCCGATGCTGCTGTCCACACGCACACGCAGCAACAGCTCGCGGAATCATTCATCAGCCACGCAGCGGCAGCGGCAGCGGCACCTGCGCGCACAGGCACAGCGATTGCAGTTGCAGGCCGCCAACAAAGCTGCAGCGGCCGGTTTCGGAGAGATTCGCTGCCGCATGATTACGGGGCCTTTGGCTCCCTGCGCTTGGCTCGGATTCCTCTCCATTGCAGCTTGAGGCTGCTGCTGCTGCTGCTTAACTTCCTGCTTGCTGCTACAGTTGCAGGCAGTGACACGGCGGATTGGAAGGCGACCATGTTGCAGAAGCAGAACTCTCATCATGTGCGTGCGTCAGCTTCAAGCGTATGATATTATTGATATCAAGGAGGCCAAGTCATTCCAGCTCCAGGTGAAAAAAAGAAACTGTTTGCCAGGACTTGGGGCTTGTCCAGTTCTCTGGCAACGCGAAGCAGATTCTCCAGTGAAGCCCAAGCACTCTTGATACGAACGTTTGGCAAAACGATTTCGGAGAGCGATTCCGAGACTCGAGATGAGCAGATAGCCAGATAGGACTAAAAGTTTTGGTTCCAGTTTCTAATTCGAAAAGGGCTTCAGCTTTTTGGTGTCTTCAGGGATGAAACCGTTTTTTGTTATCCCATTTATATTAGTAGGGCCTCTTGTCTCTTGATAAGCTGGAGCCGGAAGTCTGTTATAGAAACCTCCAAGGGGCAGTCGGTTGACGAGGATTGCACCAGGAATTGTTTCAACAGCTCAAAACTATATATAAATTGGACAAGCAAACCTGTAGGATCGAATGATTTTCCGCTAACCGAACCCTGAGGGGGCCAAGAACAAGTTTGTCGATGATACAGAACATGCAAAGAACACCCAGCAGTGTGTAAAGTGGAAATGAGAGTCTGATAGAAAGTATATATGGCGCAGTTGGTACAATACAAGGAATTCTCATTACACAATAGCCACATGGAATAATGAAATTGGGCATGCAAACCTGATAGGATTACGAATGATTTTCTTTTTATTTGAACCCTGAGGGGGCCAAGAACAAGTTTTTTAATAAATAATAAACATGCAAAGAACACCCAATTAATATGTGGAAAATAAGTGAATGAGTTTTTTTAACAAAATTATTTGAAGATATAAATATGGCGCTAGTGGTATTTTCTATAAGCTTCTCATTCAAACAGGCCACATGGAAGAATGAAGAATTCAGGGCAAAAAGGGATGCCTATTAGGGAGTACACCTTTTTTTGACATCATGCATAACACTATCATCATCATCACAGATACACTGAACAGCATCTAGCTAGCAACTATAGGAACCGCTGATTACTGATGAGCCATAGAGGCAACTAGCTATAGAAGAGATAGATATACGAGCTGTAGTAGTAGTACAAGTACAGCAGTAAAAACGCAGTACTCCTAACACCACCCCTACCATGCACCTTCCATCCTAAAGCTGCAGAGATACCTGACCCCGCGGCCAAACCCACTTGGCCGCCGGCGGCCGGCCCTGCACGACCTAGCTACCGCTACTGCTACTCGATCTCTCTACTACTAGCACCTGCTCTGCTGCTACTAGTACTAGCTAGCTGCTCTTCTTGGGCTCCGGCGGGCAGCAGGCCACCCTCCGGCGTTTCTTCGTCTGAGCGGACGGCGGCTTCTGCGCGGCGGGGTGCGGGCGCCAGAAGAGGCGCTCCAGCTCCTCCAGCCGCAGGCTGAACACCTCCACCTCGAACAGGCGCTTCCGGCACGGCGCGGGGGCCGCGGGCGCCCGCGGCTTCCGCGGCGCCGGCGGGCACGTCCCCGGCGGCTTCACCTGGCTCTCCCCGCCCGTCGGCGTCCGGCACCGGTAGTCCTCCTCCTGCTGCTGCCACATGGTCGTCCCGGAACCGGCGGCGGCGGCGGCGGTGCTCTCCTCCGCTACCGCTCCCGCCCCCGCGCCGTGCAGGAGGAGCGGCGAGCTGCACGGCGAGAACGCCGGCGGCGCTGGCTTGTAGAACTCCGGCGACGCAGACATGGCGGCGGACGGCTATGGGAATGGATTGCTGCAGTCGGGCTGCGTGTGTGCGCTATAGCTGGTTCTTTCTTGAGAGAGAGAAGACAACAAGACTCAAAGAGGGGTGGTGGGTGTGGCGGCGAGGGTGAGTGAAGTGGAGGAAATAAACGAGGAAGAGAACGGCGGGAGGGGAGGTTGCTTGAGACACTTCTCCTCCTCTTCCTCCCTGGCCTGCCTTGCTTTGCGGCTCTGCTCTTGCTTGCTTTGCTTGGCTTGGCCCTTGCCCCTTGCTTGGGGATATGGTCTGCTTTTGGGAGAAAGGGCCCTTTGTTTCGGCCCTTTTGTATTGGGCGGGTGTCCTTTTGTACGCAGCACGTTCGAATGATACGGATATTGCATTTAGGTCCTTGGTTGATGATACTACTAGGTGATAGTCCCCACCCAAAATCGTGCACAGTGCACGCAGCACAGAGATGCATGCATGGTATTGGTATGGATACTCGTTTGGGCTTGGGCCACCACTCGCTTCAATTATTAGGTTCAATAATAAATAAATACAATGCTCACTGCTCAGCAAAAATCTTAGTCCGAATCTCACGGTACTAAAATAATGCTTACATTATTCCTACCAAGCATCGTGTTAGCACGACCGCATGCAACTGCCCAAAGTCATCATCATCACAGCACCTTGGTATCTTGAAAAGCAGGTAGTCTTTCACTCCAGATCTCCTAAAGGACCTAATGGGTTTTTAAGCTTCTAATCCTGATCGATTATCGGTCGTCACAACAGTGTCTTTAATTTTTGCTATAGACCGTGAGCTCACTTTTTTTTTTTTTGGGAAAAACCGGAGCTTCATTAATCATAGACGGGATTACAATCACGGTTTATGATGTTCGCAATATCAGGTGGGGTTATAGACCACTCCACCACCTGAGAGTTGCGAGACACCAAACGAGCACAGGCATGAACTGCATTATTACAGTTTCTACTAATAAAACGAAAGCTAAAATCCTCAAAGCTCCGGCTAATATCCTCAATTTGGTCTAAGTATGGCGCGATCTCAGACTTTTGGAGTGCTCGGCTTTCCCACAAGTTCACCAGGACCTGACAGTCAGATTCCAGCATTACTCTGCTTGCACCTCGATTCCGAGCCAACAGCAATCCTTCACAGCATGCACGCGCTTCAGCAGCAAGAGCAGACAGACAGTGTTCATACCACTTAGCGGTTCCTCCACATGTTCTACCATCTGAGTCTCGAAGAATGACCCCAGCCGCTGCGGAGCTTTTGTTATCATAGAAAGCCGCATCCACGTTGCATTTGACCCAGCCCGGTGGAGGCCGTTCCCAGGAATCTATGTTTCTCGAGGCAACCTTCACAAGATTCGGGTGAGCCTGTTGCCAGAGATCAAAGGCAGAATCAACAGCCCACTGAACAGAAACCTTCACCGGGACCGGTTCCTTGTCGTGGCGTCTATTATTCCTCGCCATCCATAGAGCCCACATGCCGCATAGGATTACCGCTGCATCCCTCGGTTGTAGAAGCTTATGATCAATCAGGTCACGCGCCCAAGACTCAGGATGAAGTAGAGGTAGCTTGATACCTGTTGTAGCCTTCATATAAGTCCAGAACTGTTTTGCCATTGTGCATTCTATCAGAGTATGCCTCACAGACTCCTTATCTGCACCACACATGTCACAATTTGCAGTTGGTTCTATGTGTCTCAGATTCAGCACTTCTTTCGCAGGTAAGAAGTTATTGATTACTCTCCACCATAACACCCTCACCTTCGGCGGTACACACAATTTCCATATCCGAGGCCAAACACTATCCCTCGATGAGGATGCCACATTTTCAATTCTCTGAGAGTTCTCCTCATACAGCCGACGATAAGCTGATCTTACAGAGTAAAGGCCATGTCGTTCCAGCTCCCATGCCCACACATCATCTCCCGAGCCTCTGACCGGCACACTTAGGATTGCATTGGCATCAACAGCCCAGAAAATCTGCTTGATCAGTTCTACGTTCCAGCCACCACTCGGTGTTAACAGATCCTGCACTCTGACAGCACGATCAGACATTGGTGTGGTAATCGGCTTTCCCCCAAAATGGTTTGGAAGCCATCTGTCATGCCACACATTTGTGGATGCTCCATCTCCTATCCGGCGTACTAGCCCCAAAGACAAGGCTTCCCTGCCTGCTAGGATAGCTCTCCAGGTATGACTAGAGTGTTTCTTGCGTCTAGCATGCATGAAGTCAGTGTCATGGTAGTATCTCCCTTTCAGAACACGTGCACATAGTGAATCAGGATTTTGGACGAGCCTCCAGCCCTGCTTGCCTAGCATTGCTAGGTTAAACAAGCGCAGATCACGGAAATCCCATTCCACCGGTCGCCTTTGGTGAAGTCATGAGCTCCCACCGCAGCCAGTGTATGCGCCGGCTGTCGGCTGAACTCCCCCACCAATAGTTCGACATAACAGACTTCATCTTGCGACATGTATCCTTCGGAATCAGGAAGCAGCTCATAGGATAAGTGGGAACAGCTTGAGCAACTGACTTTATCAAAACTTCCCTTCCTGCACAACTTGTCTCGCGGCCACTCCATGTTCCTATCAGATTTCTAACTTTGGATGGCAAGAATTCAAAAGATCCCTTCACTGCACGGCCAAGAGCAGTAGGAAGCCCCAAGTATTTCTCCGCTAGTGCCTCGGCATCAATGTGTAGAATGGTTCTCACCTGCTGCTTACTACCTTCATCACAGTTGGAGCTAAAGAAGACCGCAGACTTCTCCCTGTTAACCATCTGTCCCGAGCCCTTGCTATATATCTCCAAAATCTCCTGTAAACGATCAGCGCCTCTTTGAGAGGCTTCGGAAAACACAATGCAGTCATCAGCAAATAGCAAATGTGAGACCTAAGGTGCATGGATCCCCACCCTTACACCTCGAGCTAGATGGACCGGATCCACTGATTTGAGGAGGCTGGACAGACCCTCCGCGCAGAGTAGGAATAGGTAGGGGGATATCGGGTCACCCTATCATATGCCCCTGGATGGCTTAAACAGTGGGGACATCTTCCCATTCACCCTTACTGAGAACGATACCGAAGTGACGCATCTCATTACAGTTTGCACAAAACTCTCCGCAAAGCCTAGCTTGAGCATGATCCCCTCAAGATAACTCCATTTCCACTCGGTCGTATGCCTTTGCCATATCTAGTTTAACTGCACAAGCTCCCATCTTCCCCTTCTTTCTCTTCAAGTAGTGGGTACACTCATAAGCTACTAGAACATTGTCCGTGATCAAGCGTCCGGGAACGAAGGCGCTTTGCTCTTCCGAGATTACCTCATCCAGAAAGCACCGTAATCTATTTGCGAGCACCTTTGAACACAACTTGTACAACACATTGCATAGAGATGTGGGTCTGTAATTCTTGAGTTCTTGCGGATGCTTTACCTTCGGAATCAGCACAATCGTCGTCTGATTGACGGCCTCTGGCATGTCTCCCCCATTTAGAAAATGCAGTACAACATTTACTACACTCGGCCCAACTGTATCCCAGTGAGTTTTGTAGAAACCCAGCTGTGAATCCATCCGGCCCCGGCGCTTTGCTCGCCCCCATCATTGAGAGAGCTCGTTCCACCTCTAGAGCACTATACGGGCTTTCTAGGTACTCGTTCATAGAATTGGTGACGCGGGTCTGTATAGATGCCAGCACCCCTTCTGGATCGAGTGCCGGTTCAGCTGAGAACAAATGTTCATAGAACGTCAAGGCTAACGATTCCAAGCCTTCCTGGTCTATGACCAGCTCACCATTCGTGTCACGCAGCGCCACGATTTGGTTAGTCTTGGCTTGTTCCCGGGCCCGAGCATGGAAGAATTTCGTGTTGCGATCGCCTTCCTTCAACCATGTCACCCGTGATCGCTGCCTCGCCATAATTTCCTCCCTCGCTAGGAGCTCAGACAGGCGACGCATTATTTGCCGTTCACGGTGTGACGGGCCAGAGTAAAGGGAGTGTCCTCTTTCATATTCCAGGTCTCGCCTCAGCCTAGCCAACTCCAGCTTTACAGAGCCGAACACTGATCTTTCCCAGTCCTGAAATGATGTTCTCATTTTCCCGAGGGATTCCTGCATTTGGTACATATCCTGAACAGAATTGGCATTGCCCCATGTATCCTGTACCAAGCGCACATATGTAGGGTCCCTCTTCCACATGTCTTCATACTTAAAAATCTTTTTCTGCCTTCCCCTGCCTCTTTTGGTACGGTAGCACTCAATAAGCAGACAGCAATGGTCTGATTCAGTTGTCTGAACATGGGTTACCTTTAGAACACCGAACCTATTCGCAAAGGACGAGTTTGCAAAAGCTCTATCCAGTCTAACCTTAATGTTGTGACAGCCGGATTGACGGTTGTCCCAGGTATACGGTAAGCCCGAGAAGCCAAGATCAAAGAAGCCACACATCGACACTGCGTCTCGAAAGCCCTCCATCTGTCTCTCCGGTCTCTGTACCCCTCCAAACTGCTCTGCGGCGTCCAACACCTCATTAAAATCACCCGCACAAAGCCAAGGTGCATCACTCTGAGAACTCAGAAACTCCATCAGCTCCCAACTCCTCCATCTAAGCTCCCTCCTGGCCTCACCATAGAAACCAGTGAATCTCCACCGATTTACCCTAAAATCGGGTCAATCACCATCACGTCGATATGATGCTTGTCATACGTGTTCAACTTCACGCAGAGATCATTTTTCCACAGAAGGGCGAGCCCCCCTCCCCGACCAAACGTTCCAACTCCAACTCCGTTTGCAAAACCTAGGCTCATACACAAGCCTTGGACATCATTTGAGAAGAGTCGTGTTTCCGAGAGAAACACCATTAGTGGGCGGTGTAGCTGCACTAAGCTACACAATTCTTGAACTGCCTCGGGCTGCCCCAAGCCCCGGCAGTTCAGACTCAGGATTTTCATTGTGCCCGGCGGGGACTGCCGCTCGCAGTCGCCGCCGATCGCGCATTGGTTTGGGACTTTGTTCTCTTACTCTTCGGTGCCAGTTCCTCAGCAGTACTCACTCTAGCCGAAATAGTCCCCGCAGGAACTAAGGCCAGTGTCTCTGTAACTGGGATGTTGAGGTCTGGCGTCACAGACGGGCTTTGCTCAGAGCCCTTCGCCTTCCTCTTTCTCGCAAGGTTCTGCTGATCAGCATTCTGAGCCTGGAAAAGTTGTCGGCTAGCAGTAGAATCTGCCACCGTACCACCCCCCTTCCCACAGCTGGATTCTTCAATGGAGAGGTGATTTCTTCATCCTCTCCCACCAGTCCCTCCTTTGGCTCCGTAGATCGAATATCCTCCGATCTTGAGGCCGAGCCCCTCGACTGTTTGGATCCTGCAGACGATCCACTTCCATAAGACTCCGCAGCAGCCTCTGTGAAGCTCTGAATCTTCTTATTTTTCAAATCGGTTCTTCTTGATATCAAACTTCGCCTGCATTATCGGAGCTTTGATCCATCAGTGGCCCATAATACCACATGCTAAGCAAAAGAAGGGGGCCTTCTCATATTGCAAATCAAACCATTCCGGATCAGCATCCCTTTTCGTTTTTAGGAGGACACCCCTCCTTAGCGGTTTGGACACTTCGATAGCAACGCGGGCACGCAGGTACGAGCCACTGGCCTTCCCGTCCTTGTCCACATCCATCTTCTTCACCTCCCCAATGACCCCCATAGCACGCTCGCCTCGGTGACGATTCATCCAGCCCAGCGGGAGGTTTTGGATACGAACCCATAACTCCATGCGATCGAAGATGATCTCCGAAGGCCTGAGCCTCTCATCGTAGAGTTGCAACAGCAATGCATGTCTCCCCACCATCCATGGGGATCCACTTAATGCCCGATCCAAATCTTGTTGGGAATGGAATTCGCAACAAACAAATTGTCTTCCTTCTCGCCAATAGATCTGATCTTCAGGCCATAGGGATTCCCCCAGGCTGGCTTCATGGCCCTGTAGATCGTCCCTGAATGTACAGTCGCCGGTGAGAGAACCTTGCCGACTAATGCCCACTCCATTGCCGGGGTTTCCCCCGCGTCCTCATCGTCACTGAACTCCACCACGTCCCCTTCTTCGGTAGTCAAGTTCAGGTTTTGTAGCATATCCGCAACACTGGCCTCCTGATCAGCCGGTGCTTCCATCCCAATCCCAGCCATGGCTACTGATCGGTGGAAAAACGAAGGGTGCCGAAGTGCAGTATGCAAATCGCACCAAAATCAAGGTCCGACCTAGGGCTCCTAAGCGGCGCAATCCCTAGTGGAAAATCTCGTGGTCGACGGCGCTGGAAATGGCTAACCGTCGATTTGCGGTGGCCGCCGCCGACTGGGAGTCGGTGGGCGGGGCGGGGATGACGCTGATCGGAATAATCACCGTCGGGCAGGTCGAGGGCGCCGGAGTGGCGGCCTAGACCGAGGTCGGAGATGAGAACGCCTGTGCGATCGCCAGGGATGGGCTCCGTAGAGCTCACTTGGAGTTGAATGTTGATTAATTAGCTCTTATACAGGTTGAATAGACTTGTGCAAGTTCCTCCTCCCACCCAAATTCCCTCAAAGAATTCATACTCAGTTTTTATTGGGCATGCATGGTAGTGCCTCATACTTCCTATTCCCGTCACAAAAGCGAGCGTGCATCGTTGTTTGAAATCTTTTTACCATAGAAGATCGACGCGTACATTAATTGTCTCCATCATCTCAAAATGAATCAATTCTAGGATCACCTTAAATCAACCTATCTTATATTTAACCAATTTTATAGAAAAGGATAGGATTGGGCAAACAAACAATTATCCATTGGTTAATACAGTGAGACAAAACAACTTCCTGGTATATATATGTTAAAATAGGTTAGCTAAAAAACAGTTCTTGTAGAGCTCTAAATAAAAATAGTAGAAAAAGTTCAATTAGCTAGTTTGACCACCGAATTGTATGTCCTAGTATGTTAATGGTACAGGAGCCACGGCCCTCTTCTCTCCGGGGTTCATAGGTATGGTGTGGTGTGATTACTATTTAAGGCTTTATTTGGTTGCACACAAATATATTTTAATTTATATGGTTTATAAGGGATTGAGATGGAATTTAAACTAAAATACACCTCAATTCCTCTAAACTATATAGACTAAAATGCATTTATATACAGCCAAATAAACTTTAAGGTGGAGGTACACATGCTACATATCCGTTGAGCGCACGTACAGTGGATTTGACCCAACTATTATTAGTTCCTCCTTTTTAAGCCAAACAATACGGTACTAGCCAATTGTGTACAAATACAGCAACGCCAGGGACCTATCCGCAAGAAAGAAGGGCCCCGGAGTAGTCTAATGGTGGACGGAGGCAGCCGACAAGCAGATCATAGGATACCACATCGTCCATGGCGTAAAATAATCGCCGCCCAGCCTCCGCTCCGGCCGCGCCTGGGATTCCATCCATTCCATGAGCCGCCGCGAATTTCCGGATAGGCACTGCGACTGCGACGATTGCGAAGTGTGGCTAGGCCCCCTGGCCCTGACGCGCGCGCGTGCCTCACGTACTTGGCTGCCCGCCGCAGCCCCGCCGCGCGACGCGACTGGCGCGAGCATCGGATGCCGCCGCCCGCCCGCCCGTGCGCCTAGATTTTTTTATTCGTCCGGCCACGTTCCGCCTGTCCCCGGCAACCGGCCGCGCCGGACGTCGACGTGTCCCCTGCCGTCGGCGAGAGCTAGCTGGCGCCCCCAGACAAATGTATCATGTGTACTATGCATGTATGCTAGCAGCTCAGAGTCAGAGAATCCATAGCGCGCGCTCTCATTTTTTTTTCCTTTTTCTTTTTCTATTTTGAGAAGAAAATCGTGACAGCGCTCGTCGTTCATTTTTTTCCAAGAGTTGTTCTAAAAGCAATTTTTCTATATTTCTATTCTTATGTAAAATCAAAAATCGTGACAGTTAAAAAAAAAATTTGGTTTTCGTCGTTGCCGAGCGTTACAGCTAGCGCACGCAAGTAGTAGTCTTAGTACGGAATACATTTTTTTTAGTATGGCGCCGAGCTGGAGAGAGGGGGTGCACCTTTGGTTTTGATCAGTTGAAAGCTTTTAGCTTGTCGTATATGACATGCGCTGAGAGCTGAAGCGGATGCATAATATTAGAGCAGTTCCATTAGAGCCGCAGAACTTTGGTTAGCACCGCACCACTCGTTCCATGGTCCATGGACTGGCCATCTCAACCCGTTTGTATCGTAGGACACAAACAACATAATGTCATAAATATTAGATTCTCTTTTTTCTATAAATTTAATTAAACTTAAAGTAGCTTGGCTTAAGACAATCCTATAAATTGTTTTAGTTTTAAAACTATTTTAACGTGTGATATGATGACTACTCATCATTATCTGAAATCTCTAGGAGTACATAAGTATATATATTGTCGATGTGTAGGGTTTTAGGCTTTATATACTTCACTCAAGCCCTACACTACTCACTCACTGGAGGTGGGCTTGATGATCCGGAATGAAGCTCGAGGTCGAGGCTACTAGTGTGGACGACCCTACACTGAGTGCGCGTGTGGCTCGATGCCGCTCGTGCTCCAGGCCACCTTGAATCATCCTTTATCCTTGAACCTTGATCATCTCGTGTCCGTGAATGAAGCGTGAGCTGCTGGTGCCTACAGTAGGTTACTACCTGCTTCATTATTCCCCTCGATCGTGAAAAGTCTCACGACGTCAGTACTATACTTGGCAGCAGCTAGTAGTCCGTATTATTATTCCTGCTATATTCTCACATCTCTCTGCAAGCTAGCTAACGCTCCCTGTTCAGCGTTAACCCGCCCCCACTAGCATTATCATGCATGTTGGGATCTGTAAACAGTAACTTCGTCGGTTCCATTCACCTTCACCATGTGATGTGGTAACTTCCTATAGGTCGGCACGGCAGTTAACCTTCCGTCCGGACGCGTACCAAGGGTGCACGTGGAGATGTGAAGAGAGAGTCAGTGAAGCGGGGGATCAAGCGGCGGCCGCATCGGATGCGGTTTGCTGCTGGCTTGCGCATGTGTTTCGGCGCCCGAATCCGCAGCGGCCTGGCAGGCAGGCATACTACTGCCTGCTGTGCCCGGAATGGGCTCGTCAGGTCAGCTTCCATCTCATGCCATGCCACAACCAGAACAGCTAGCCCCCGGTGGCTAGCTCGATCTATCAGTTCAGACACTGCGATCTTTATGCTACGTCAAGGGTCCAGGCCAGGCATGTGCAAGTGTGCAGCTGAAGCGCGGACCACGGCGCCACCACCACGACGCGACAACCGCGCGAGTCCCCCGCGGCAACGACGAACCGTTGCCTCGTCACGTCGTCTCGCGCTCGCGCCATGCGCGGGCGCGCGGCCATCGGGGGCAGTCTTTGAAAACGACGACGCGAGTCTGCGACTCTGCTCTGTCGCGAGCTGTGCACACTACACCGGCGTGCCCATACTCAGCTGCTGCACCTCCAAGTCCAACGGCTGCATGCGCCCCCGCCGGCCGCGGCTGCCCGGCCCGAGCGAGCTAGCCTCGGATGCCGCCGCCCGCTTCCTCACGCCCGTCCCTCTCTGGCTCTCTGAGCTTCCCTGTCGTGGACTCGCGGCTGGGGCTAGCGCGCGCGCGGCCGCGGGAGCCGGCCGGGTGTCGGCGTGACTACGTGTCCCAGGCTCGCGCACCGCCAACGTCAAGTCGTCGACCATAGCACAAGGGAATCCCCCGTACTTCACTCCCTTTTTCTTACCTTTTTTTTTTGAAAAATAATAATTGTACGTGACAGTTTGTCGCCATTATGCATGGAGGACACTGTTGATGAGAATGCGAGTAAAAGTAATACCGGCCGTGAGTACAATTTTAATATTTACATATATACACAGCTCATGTAGTCCTATGCTAGTTGCTGGGTGAAGAAGAGCATCTCCAAAGTATTTCTCTCTGTAAATTCTCGTTTCATAGTTATTTGATTAATAAAATTCGGGCTCTACATCCGCTCTCCAACAATTTCTTTTGTATCGTGTGTACACTCTAAAGATTATTCTCACTCTCCATCTTTAGCTAGCGACAAACTCGAAATAGAGGATATCAATATTTTGAAATCTAATTGAGGAAGCCGATATAAAGGATATAATAAAGTTGCTCTTAGACCAGTCTCAATATGAGTTTCATATGAGTTTGATCTGTATTTAGTAGGCTATTATTACATAGTCATTTTGTTGTGACATGGCAATGTTTGTTAGAAGAGAGATCTAGAATATGTGAGTTTCATCTAGATGAATTATTTTGGCATGATTACTAGCTGTATATGAATCGTAACATCAAATCTCTATCCATTATGCATGATTACTATACATTGATGATATATTTTATCTATGTTTTATTTTATTTTACATAACGTGACAATCTTAAAAATAAGTCACGAAATAAACTTTAACTGAGAATACCCATATGTGGACATGCATGCTAGCTAGTTAGAGGAGGTAAGTGCAGTGGCGAGGCGTGGGCTGAGGGACGAGATTGATAATGATCTCAAGAGTGGGAGAATTCTATTAGCGAGGGAAGGGTCGATGATATACTCCATTCGTTCCAAATTATAAGAGTGATTTTTTTATATCAAGTTTGACCACTTATCTTATTAAAAGATTTATATAAACATAGTAAAATTTAAGTTTTATTAATAAAGCAAGTCACAACAAAAAGAAATAGTATTTTACACAAAATTTTGAATAAGATGAGTGGTCAAACTTATGGTCAAAAATTCAAATGTTTTTTTATCCTAAGTCAAACGCTAATGCAACTTAGAAGGAATTAAATATTATGGTTACAAGAGGTGTGGTAACGAGTAGCTGCGGCAGACAGCTAGTGGCGGGAGGAAACGGTCGAGCATGCGCTCGGCTGCATCCATGAGGGAGAGCTGGACGTTCAAAAAGACACGATGAGCGTTATTTTTAGTGTTGTGGTGGTGGTGGTTACTACAATTACTATAATACTCCCTCGGTTCAAAAATCTCCTTGGGCACAATAACCAAGAAGTGGAGCAAATGCACTCAGTTTGCATTTAATTAGGCAAGAAATAGTCAATAAACAGCAAAGAAGCAATAAATGCTAGCAAATGGTAGCCAATAAATAGCAAAGAGACAATAAATGCGGACGAGTCCCAAGCTAATATGAAGAAAATTTTTGAATAAATTCTTTTTACTTAGATGAAGGAGATAAATGAATGATGAGAGTATGTAATACTGAACCTCTTTACCAAGTTGTGATAATAATTAGTCTATATGTTCTTCATTATATTTATATAGTTTTTCTCAATGACCACTACCCAGGGGGGCTAGGGAGCTGCAGCCCTCCTATAAGCCTGAATTTGCCTTTAAATCATTGTATAATTATTAGCCTCAAATAACCATTAATCTATAGCTTTAAACCTAAATCTTCATTGTTTAACTCTCCTGCATCCTCATCCTGGATCTTCCCTTGCCACTATGTGTCTGAGATATGTGTTTAGGTATGGAACTTTAGCTATGTAATTAGTTAGCGCGCGATACCATGAATCTGTGTTATCTATGCTCATTGAACCTTTCATTCTACACTTTCCATTTGTTGTATTTCTCAAAATGTACTATATGTTCTAGATCCTAAAATGAACTCTTAGTTATTAGAATGGTATATATAGTTGTTTCAATGCTCTTGATGTTCAATTTTTTGCATTTGGGGATTTATGAATGTGTTAGCATTTTTACAAAAAAATGTGTACCTAAACTTAGGCTACCAGCTAATAGTGTTTTAATTAAAATGTACTCCAAATTTTATCCATTTCATTGATGTATGATTTGTTTAAGGGAACATCATGGCAATTATTTTTATGGAGTACTAATTTGATTCACAATGAATTGTTCTTATCGTTGATATAAATTTGTTTAGCAAAGAAAAAAATTCAGGACCACTGAACTGTATAACTATAAATTTCTCATTCATTCATTTATTTGTATGATTTGTATGGTGGCACACATTACATTATGTGCCCTTTAAGCTAGTTATTTATATGCCAATAGTGGCAAAAGTGGGTATTTTAAGATATATTTGCATCCTTTGTTGTTATTTTTAGAATAGTATATGTGGGTAAGTAAATGTAGGTATGGGTAATTTACATGCAAAATTAAAAGGGGTGACTTACATTATGTACTAGTAGGATACCCCGCGCGTTGCTGCGGGTATGAAGTAGAAATATAATGAGTTTATAATGGTCAAAACTATGAATTAGTAGATACATATATATGGATGTAGTAGGTCAATTGCGGAGGTTGTATCCATTGATATACATGGTACAGATTATTTGAACTGGCCATCGCTCAAATCTCATCTACCCGAACCCCCACCCCTACTATACCTGAGGGTCATCTCCCTCCCAAAATTCTAGGAGTTTTCCTTCATAAAATTATGCATATTTCAAAGGACCACATGTAATCTATGTGATATATAGTTTTGCTAGGTTTTTGCTTACAAACGGGTTTTTGCTTAGAAACAGTTTAAATTATCAAAATATATCCATGTGAGGTCTTGTTTTGAAGAGTTTATTGCGAGAAATACCATGGTGCAATTGGATTTTAATTACGATACTTGCTTTAGGTGCTACAACTTTTTTCTATTTCAAAAGAAAACGCTAGTGGGAGATAAATGAGCTTTAGTGGAGGTAACTCCTTTGATGATGTCAGCTGACATCACTTTTGAAGTCTCGACTAATTGGAAGGCAGAGAATTGCTTAGTGGGGGTTAAGATTGTAGGAGTTTTAATAGTGTTTTAATTAAAATATACTCCAAATTTATCCATTTCATTGATGTATGATTTGTTTAAGGGAACATCATGGCAATTATTTTTATGGAGTACTAATTTGATTCACAATGAATTGTTCTCATCGTTTATATAAATTTGTTTAGCAAAGAAAAAAAAATTCAGGACCACTGAACTGTATAACTATAAATTTCTCATTCATTCATTTATTTGTATGATTTGTATGGTGGCACACATTACATTATGTGCCCTTTAAGCTAGTTATTTATATGCCAATAGTGGCAAAAGTGGGTATTTTAAGATATATTTGCATCCTTTGTTGTTATTTTTAGAATAGTATATGTGGGTAAGTAAATGTAGGTATGGGTAATTTACATGCAAAATTAAAAGGGGTGACTTACATTATGTACTAGTAGGATACCCCGCGCGTTGCTGCGGGTATGAAGTAGAAATATAATGAGTTTATAATGGTCAAAACTATGAATTAGTAGATACATATATATATATGGATGTAGTAGGTCAATTGCGGAGGTTGTATCCATTGATATACATGGTACAGATTATTTGAACTGGCCATCGCTCAAATCTCATCTACCCGAACCCCCACCCCTACTATACCCGAGGGTCATCTCCTCCCAAAATTCTAGGAGTTTTCCTTCATAAAATTATGCATATTTCAAAGGACCACATGTAATCTATGTGATATATAGTTTTGCTAGGGTTTTTTGCTTACAAACGGGTTTTTGCTTAGAAACAGTTTAAATTATCAAAATATATCCATGTGAGGTCTTGTTTTGAAGAGTTTATTGCGAGAAATACCATGGTGCAATTGGATTTTAATTACGATACTTGCTTTAGGTGCTACAACTTTTTTCTATTTCAAAAGAAAACGCTAGTGGGAGATAAATGAGCTTTAGTGGAGGTAACTCCTTTGATGATGTCGGTGACATCACTTTTGAAGTCTCGACTAATTGGAAGGCAGAGAATTGCTTAGTGGGGGTTAAGATTGTAGGAGTTTTAATAGTGTTTTAATTAAAATATACTCCAAATTTATCCATTTCATTGATGTATGATTTGTTTAAGGGAACATCATGGCAATTATTTTTATGGAGTACTAATTTGATTCAAAATGAATTGTTCTCATCGTTTATATAAATTTGTTTAGCAAAGAAAAAAAAATTCAGGACCACTGAACTGTATAACTATAAATTTCTCATTCATTCATTTATTTGTATGATTTGTATGGTGGCACACATTACATTATGTGCCCTTTAAGCTAGTTATTTATATGCCAATAGTGGCAAAAGTGGGTATTTTAAGATATATTTGCATCCTTTGTTGTTATTTTTAGAATAGTATATGTGGGTAAGTAAATGTAGGTATGGGTAATTTACATGCAAAATTAAAAGGGGTGACTTACATTATGTACTAGTAGGATACCCCGCGTTCTGTTCTTCTGGGTATGAAGTAGAAATATAATGAGTTTATAATGGTCAAAACTATGAATTAGTAGATACATATATATATGGATGTAGTAGGTCAATTGCGGAGGTTGTATCCATTGATATACATGGTACAGATTATTTGAACTGGCCATCGCTCAAATCTCATCTACCCGAACCCCCACCCCTACTATACCTGAGGGTCATCTCCCTCCCAAAATTCTAGGAGTTTTCCTTCATAAAATTATGCATATTTCAAAGGACCACATGTAATCTATGTGATATATAGTTTTGCTAGTTTTTTTGCTTACAAACGGATTTTTGCTTAGAAACAGTTTAAATTATCAAAATATATCCATGTGAGGTCTTGTTTTGAAGAGTTTATTGCGAGGAATACCATGGTGCAATTGGATTTTAATTACGATACTTGGTTTAGGTGCTACAACTTTTTTTTATTTCAAAAGAAAACGCTAGTGGGAGATAAATGAGCCTTAGTGGAGGTAACTCCTTTGATGATGTCAGCTGACTTCATTTTTGAAGTCTCGACCAATCAGAAACCAGAGAATTGCTTAGTGGGGGTTAAGATTATAGGAGTTATAGATAGCTACTATAATAGTTGGTATGGATCATTCAGATGCAAATTTAAGGTGATTTTGATCATACGGTGGATAATTTAGACAAATATAGGGGCTACTTTAAATTGTATTAGATTACAAACGCATGTTGACGTACTTTGTAGTTATTAAGTTTTTATTTCAAAATATCACATCTTGATAGTCTTAGAAGTAAATTTGAGTGGATATTTTAGTTTTTTCATTATCGACTAAGATGCTGATTTTCATGCAAACTTAGGGAGTTACTTAGATTTTGTCTATTGAAGGAAGTTTTATTTGATATCCTTGTAATAAGCTTCTCGAATTCATACGCGAGTTCTTTATTTTTTTTCATTGTAACTAGGGTCTCCATGAAATTAGGACCTTTGGTTTAACTTGATTTGGCTACTAGAAAAGCCAAAATCCAACCAAAAAGATCGACCAGCTTCCTCTTAGGTTCTACACAAAAAGTAGCTCCCTCTCCTAGTACATTTTTTTACAGCAGCTTGGGTTTTGCTTCTACTGACTGTGAGATGATCAATGTTTTCACGAACCCACTTACCACTGGTTATATTTGGTACTAGTTCATTCTTTTTCCCGATTCCTCTCCCCCATCCGCAAGAACAACTTTTCTATAATTCCAGCTCATTTTTCAGAAGCCACAACCCAACCGAACGCATGCTAAGCAGGGACTCGATCAGCTGAGGTCAAGCTACCACCAAAACTTTATTCAAAGGCTACTGACTCCACAAGAAGCATATAACGATTTCATTTTGAGCCCCTTGTTTTAGTTCCATAAACTTAAAACAAGTGTATATCTTATTTATCGAGGAGTCAAACTTTTTAAAGTTAACTAGGTATATATAAAATAATATCAATATTTGTATTTGTAAATAAGTTTATTATAAAAATATATTTTACAATCAATCTAACTATACTTATTATGCATCATAAATATTATTATATATATATATATTTAGTTAAACTTAAAAAATTTAATTTCTAGATAAGCGAGATGTGCATTTATTTCGGGGTGGAGAGAGTATACATGACAATCCAACCTTATATCTTGATGCAAAATATCTATACATGTCTATACTATCATTGTGCTCCTATTTATTTTTCAACTCCATTATATAGGCAACTCTGTCTTATAAGAGTGCAAAGATCAGCCAGGATTTTTTTTTTTTGAAAGAAAGGGGGACAGCTCCCAAGCTCATACGCACAAGTCGCAAACGCACAGCTAGGTAGCAGTACAGGTTTATGTTTAACCCGGGCTAAGGAATATTTCGAATACATAACCCTTGGAATCACCAGAGGTCGTCGAGTCGTCGACTGTACTCATGGAGCTCGAGGCTGGCTGGCGCCTGACAACCCCAAACTGCGCGTGCGGCTCGATGTCATCCGAGCTCGAGCCGCGATGATTCCCCTGTCCGTGAACCGGTTTTGCATCGAGCAAAGCCTTGCGACGTCACCACTCCTGTACTAATCTTATCTCTATCCGCTAGTCCCAAGTCCAGCGCAAGTGCAAGTGGGAGCCCTTAGTTACCAGTACCAAAAAGCATTCGCATTTCATCGTGTTGGGATCGGAAAACAGTACAGTAGCCTGACAGTGCAGGTAGAATTGAACTGTTACTACAGTTGGGCATGCAGAGTCCGGTAACTTGTCGCAGTAAAACTGTCATACCTTACTACTACTATGCTTGGCATGCTGCTATACATGCATGCATGCACCGGTTCGAATCAGAAGGGTGCACGTGGGGATGGAAGGCGTTGCTGGGCATAGGATGCGGCCGGGTCGCTGCGCATCGCATCGCATGTGTTTCAGCGCCACGACGGCTGCTGCGGCGCATGGGTTTCAGCGCTCGAATCCGAGGGCAACGCAGGCGCAGGCTCAGCTGGCCCCTGGCCGGCGTCGTCAGCGGCCCGCCGCCGCCTTGTTCGCCGCTTCCAATGCCGCCAGCCCCGCCCTCCGAGCCAAGCCCGGTTCAGACTTCAGGCTTGTGAACTGATGATTGAGAGAGGAGGCTCTTGCAACGCCACGCCTCGCCTCCGTGTGGAAAGGAAAGGCACCCCGAAACGAGGACCACGCCGACGACGGCGACGGGACCAGCTCCATGCTTTGCGCCGCCACCGACACGGCCGAGCCCTTTTTCTTCTCTACCCGCGTCGTCGCGTTAGAATAAAAAAAATAGGTGCACTTGGTTTGCTCTGGCCCCTGTTTCGCTGAGTCACCCTTTTGTTCAAACGGCGACAACATTGCCGGCTCCGCCGCAACGGGGCTTTGGGCGAAAATGACGTGTAGGGGCGCGCAGGGCATCCTATGTGCAGAAAAGTCTCAGAACAACACTGAAGGTGTGCCGTCTGGCTATTTCGCATTCAGCAAATCCATCCATTTTTATGAACCCGCTGACTTTGCTGCCACCTATATGCATCTTTGTATTGGGCTGTATTGTTTGCTGGGCTGCATCGTAACCGATAACGCAGCCTGCGTGACACCGCGGATCAGGAAGCCTGCTATTGGATTGGGCCCAGCCCACCCGCAAAACCCAACGGATTCAAAAACTCACGCGCTCCGTCAACTCGTGACCACTGACGGACGACCAGTGACAACTGACAACTAACTGACAGTTACCTCCCTCACCCACTTCCACGCGGGACCCACCACATCCCATATCCCCAATTCCCCCCTTCGGCCCTTCTCCCCCCTCCGGCCCCCGCACACCAATCGTCCTAGCTGGTCTGGTGGCATCGGCCGGCGCGCGACGATGCCTGCCACCGCCTTCGCCTCCGTCGCCGCGTCTCCGTCTCCGTGGTCGCCACGCCCGCCTCCTCGCCGCGCCCACGTCCGCGTCCGCCTGCCCCCGCCGAGAAGCGGAGGCAGGGCGGGGGGGGGGGGGGGGGCGACGAGCCCTCTACAGTCACCCGTGGGTGGGCGAGCCCCGACTGGCTCACGTCGCTCTCGCGCGCTCTCGGCCGGAACGGCGGCGGCGGCGGCGACGACTCGGGGATCCCCGTCGCGTCCGCCAAGCTCGACGACGTGCGGGACCTCCTCGGCGGCGCGCTCTTCCTGCCGCTCTTCAAGTGGTTCCGCGAGGAAGGGCCCGTGTACCGCCTCGCCGCGGGGCCACAGAACTTCGTCATCGTCAGCGACCCCGCCGTCGCCAGGCACGTGCTGCGCGGCTACGGCTCGCGCTACGCCAAGGGACTAGTCGCTGAAGTCTCCGAGTTCCTCTTCGGCTCCGGCTTCGCCATCGCGGAGGGCGACCTATGGACGGTGCGTTCTCTGTCTCTCTTGCCTGTCCTAGTTCAGTGACTTTCTAGTTACTTATTATTATTGTTACTGTTATTGTTTAGCGAATGGAATGGCCGATCACATAACTCTTAAGTCTCTGTAACGGATTTGGGAAACTTGCATGTCAGTAGACCTGTTCATGGTTTGGATCGAAACCAGCTAAACCACCACCCAAATCAAACCAGACCAGACCAGCAGAAGCAGGTTTAGCTTGTCTGCAGTTTGAACCTTCATGATTTATAAAGGCTTTAGGCTGAAGACGGATCGTTTCAATTTGCACCAGTGGGAGTGGATGCTGAGAGCCGCCAGAGAGTGACACGAGGGTAGTCAGTTCCTCATGATGTTCAATAATGTAAAGGGCTGACATATATTTGATAAATGGTAGTCGTAGTGCAAGAAATTAGTAGGGTTGTATTTCTTCTCTTGCTGCAGCTATATCTTGCATTGCATATTTGCAGCACCATTGTAATTTGGAGCTAAGTTCAATTGGACTGTAGGTTCATCCTTAGTCTTACTCCAAAGCTGGTATGTCTTTTAGGTGAGACGCAGAGCTGTTGTGCCTTCCCTGCACAAAAGATTTCTGGCAATTATCGTGGAAAAAGTATTCTGTAAATGTGCTGAGAGATTAATAAAGAAACTTGAGCCATATGCTTCGAGTGGGGAACCTGTCAATATGGAAGCGAGGTTTTCTCAGTTGACATTGGATGTGATTGGTTTGTCATTGTTCAACTACAATTTTGATTCCCTCACAACAGATAGCCCTGTCATTGATGCTGTTTATACTGCACTCAAAGAAGCAGAGCTTCGCTCCACAGATCTTTTGCCCTACTGGAAGGTTGGTTCCTCTTTCACTTCATTCTTTTAACTTTAATCTCACCTATGTTTTCCTAGTTAACTAGCCAAAAGGAAAAATCACCTGACTGATGTTTGATATGATCCTTGTTTATTTGTCACAGGTTGATTTCTTGTGCAAGATAATTCCAAGACAGATAAAAGCCGAGAATGCTGTTAGGGTTATAAGGAACACTGTCGAAGAGCTGATTATGAAGTGTAAAGAAATAGTGGAAGCTGAAAATGAACAAATTGAGGGCGAGGAATATGTAAATGAGGGGGATCCTAGCATTCTACGCTTCCTACTTGCTAGCCGAGATGAGGTGATTAACTTATTCCATTTTTTTTACAATATTTTGCTTCTTTTACTTATCCATTTTTTTCAATATTTTGCTTCTTTTACCTTTAATTTTCACAATTTCTACTTATGTGAAGCTACTTGCTCATCAGGAAAATAATTTGACATCTACTGCTGTTGATGTTCCATAACATTTGCCTGATGATGACTTTGATTATCGATTTATCCTTCTGCTGTTCCATGTAATTTTAAAACCGTGGATTTGTTTGTCCAGCTCATAACTGTTGCTTTTTGTTAGCTCTGCTGCCTTGTCCGAAGGGACAGTTGTTGGTTGGGTATGCAGTTTGTAACCTGGTGTCATCAGCTTAAAATATCTTCAGGAAAAAAGGATATGTTTAGCATAGAACATATTACTGCATACATCTAAATGAAAAACAGTGCAGCTTTAGTGTATCACCTTTTCCACGCTCTGAATGTGCACTTAAAGTCTATATCTGCTGTTTCTCTCTAAAGTTTAGATGATGAGGTTTTGCCTACAATAAGCGGCACATTATGCTTGTGCGTAAAGGTGATTGCTAGGAGTATTTGGTCCTTTTCTTTTCCATTGATTTATGAAAAGCTGTGACAAAAGACTGAAAATTCTATACACAATGATATCTCTGTTCTTGTTTTTTTTCCTCTAACACGCAAAAGATTTGCATATAATTTGTTATTAAGAGAGAAGATTCTGTTCTTGTGAGTCATGCTCTATGCCAGGTTTTGCTGAAGCTCGACAACGCAAGATCTATTTGTGCATCTGTTGCTAAACTTCTCATGCTCGGTTGCGCTCAGTGTCATATAGTGCTCCATTTCACCATTTTACACGACATGCATTTTGTTTATTGCAAATTTGACTGCTTTAGTTGACATGCTTTTTGGTTATCTAGGTAAGCAGTGTACAATTACGTGATGATCTCTTGTCAATGTTAGTTGCTGGTCATGAAACAACAGGCTCTGTACTGACATGGACAATCTATCTTCTCAGTAAGGTACTCCTGGTGCTATATTGCTTGCAGTAGCCATCTATCAACCAAAGTGACAAATAATGCATTTACTTAAATTGTCACTTTAATATGTTGACTGCTCAGTGTTACACTACTGAAGGATCCGACTGCACTGAGGAGAGCTCAAGATGAAGTAGATCGTGTTCTACAAGGTAGACTCCCCAAATATGAGGATGTAAAGGAGCTGAAGTACTTGATGCGCTGTATAAATGAGTCTATGCGGCTGTATCCACACCCTCCTGTACATTTCTTGTGCTAGTGACAAGCAACTTTATAATTGGTTTTGGTGACTCATGGACTAATTACTGATAGGTGCTGATACGGCGTGCAATAGTTGATGATGTTCTTCCTGGAAACTATAAGGTTAAGGCTGGTCAAGATATTATGATTTCTGTGTACAATATACACAGGTCCCCAGAGGTACTTCTCCATCTGAATATGAATCATACAATTGGCAGCAGGGCCGTGCCTACAATTTAGAGGCCCATGAACAAAACGTGTGATGTGGCCCTAAAACTCAAGAAGTATACTGAGATTCTTTTACAACATATCTATCAAGAGCATCCCTTTGAGTTCATAGCGTAGCCCTAGTAGCGGCACGAGAACCTGCTTTGTGGCAGGTGAAAATGAAAGGTCGTCAACCAGTTCTGTTTATGCATGGGAAGCCAAGGAGTCGACCCAAGCAGTCCGTGCGCGTGGCAGATGGCCATAGACCTAGCATCTCTAATAGTTCCTTAAACCTCCTCCTAATCTATGTTTTTTAAAAAGATTGAAAAAAACCCTCTCCAACAACTCCTAATCCATCCTCCTAATATTTTAGAACTTGAAAAAAGTCACCCGTTCCACATAAAGTTACGCAGACTCTTAAGTCACGCCGTGCTTTTCTCCAAGCCTTAGAAGAAGCAGCGAGTGAAAAAGAAAATAGAGGAAATATAAGGTTCTAGGTGAGAAAAGCGCAAGAGAGAAAGATATGGTGGGAGAGTTTAAACAGGTACAAAAACAAATTTAGGGTTCCTGGTATAAACATATTTGAATTTTAAGAAGTGAAATATTAGGAACTATTTGAGATGGTCTTTTTTTTTTTTCCTAATACTTTTTTAGGAGTTAGAAAATATGGACTTTTTAGAACAAATATTTATGGAACTCTTGGAGATGCTTTGGGCCAATACTTCCAATTTACAAACTAGCTATTGCAAGTTTGACCGCTTCTTATTTTTTTCTATTCAAGGATTAACTATTTTTGTAGTGGAAATTAAGGATTAACTATTGCTAATTACTGCTTAGTGTAAGTTTGGAGGCCCTGCAATTTTGGAGGCCCTGAACGGTCGCCCCACTTGTTCCTGTTAATGTACGGGGCTGTTGGCAGTATTTGAGATCTTTAAAGTAAATGCTTTGCATCCTGGAATATTGAATATATGTGTCTGATTTTGTGAATTATACGGAAGATCTTTTTCCAAGTTGCTGTAGGCTGACTAAGAAAATTACAAATTATCATTTATTAGTCTATCTGTCAGGTTTCGATGCTACCTGCATTGCTCTATTGATTTCCATGATATATTAATAAGATGGTGTTATGAACATTATTTTTATTGCACTGAGTATGTTATGACCGGCCTGCAGTACTCCAGGTACCGGCCTGTTAGGGGCTAATCAGCCATAGTTATTTATTTCAGGATTTATATTATTATCAAATAGCCCAAGGGGTTAATTAGCAAAAGGATTATTCATTAGTATAAATACTTGTAATCAGGATTATTGGGATTTAAGCAGAAACATATTTGTTTCCGGCTTCCTGAAGGGAGCCGGGAGTTCCTAGCCCTAGCCGCCACCTCTTCCTGTTCCTCGCTCGACCACGGCACCTCGCCGCCGGTCGACGTTCAAGCCTCGTCCTCCGATCGTCCACTCTTACAACCTTAGATCGGTGCGGGGCAGAGACAAGCAGCATATCAACCTGGTATCAGACTTAGCCATGTCGATCCCCCCACCAGCCTCCACCGTGCCGCCCGCCGCGTCGGACCCGGCCATCACCTCCGGGGCGCCCTTTGCGCCTGCTTCCACGTTGGCCACTGGTGCAGCCATCCTCGCATGGCCCCTGGATGCGGCGCATCCACCTCCGCCCCGGGCGTCATGACGAACGAGCAACTGATGGCGGCGGTCCTCGATCTCGGCAAGATGATGGCCGGGGTTCATGCGTTCCTTCTTGGACCGCAGCCGAACCCGCCGCCGTCACCCCCGCCACAACAATTGTCGTCCCCGCCGCCGCTTCCGTCGACGGGCTCCCTGTACCACTACGGGATGCTCCCGGCGTCCTTCTAATGCCGGCGCCGTCGGGCCCCCCTGGCTGGTGTGCCGATCCGGCACATCAAGTTTCCACCATCGCCACCCCACTACCGTCCTGGCTCACGGGGACCGCACTACGGTCTTCTCGTTCGCCCCAGCGCGCACGTCGACGTTCCAGGCGCCCCCATCACTGCGGGTCTCGGCCATGGTGGCGTCCCTGCGTCGGGCACCCTCTACGGCGGCGTCGACGGGGTGCTTTTCCACGATCCCGGTCTCGGGACAGCGCCTTCCGCGCTCCCAACATCCGCCGCGGTGCCCTCGGTGTCTGCCCCCGTGGCCTTTGGGGCGGCTGCCTTCCAGGCCCCATCGGCGCTCGCTCCCGCGGCGTTCGGAGCAGCGGAGTTCCAGCCGAAGACCTACAAGCTCAACTTCACGCAATATGACGGCTCCGTGGATCCGCTGAACTGGCTCACCCATTGTGAGCAATTCTTCTGGGGTCAACGCACCCCGGAGGCCCAGCGGACGTGGATGGCTTCGTACCACCTCATCGGCGCCGCTCAGACATGGTACTATGCCCTCCTGCTGGACGAGGGCATGCCCTCCTAGGAACGCTTCAAGGAGCTCTGCCGTCTGCGCTTCGGGCCGCCCATCTATGGCTCGCGGTTGGCTGAGCTGGGCCGCCTGCCATTCCACTCCACGGTCCAGGAGTTCGCGGATCGGTTCCAGACGATACTTGCGCACTCCCGGGACATCTCGACGCTCCAAAAGGCGGAGCTCTTTGTCGGCGGTCTACCGGAGCATATTCGGGTCGATGTCGCGATGCGCGCTCCGCCTGACCTTCAGTCGGCGATGTTCCTGGCCCGCGCCTTTGAGAGCGCCCGCCACCGCGACCGCCCCCACCACCATCGCCGGCACTTCGCCTCGCGCCGCGGCCCGGCCTTCCCCCACAACATCCGGGGCTGCACCAGCAGCGCCCCGGCCTCCAGCGCCCAGCGGGGGGAGGGCGCCACCAGCAGCAGCGGGCGCTGCTGTACCAGGGGCAGCAGCACCGGCGGCACGGCCGTTCCGCCGTCTCTCGCCGGCCGAGATGCAGGAGCGCCGTCGCCAAGGCCTCTGTTATAACTGCGATGAAAGCGTAGTAATGCGTGGCATGTGTGCCCCCGCTGCGAGGCGGGCGACTACGTTGGCGGCGACGCAGGCGCCCGGCCGAGCGGCGCGCTGCGAGCGCTTTTGCCCAAGGAGCCAGCCGTCGACGGGGCTGCCCACACTCACGCTCTGGTGGTTTCTTTGCATGCTCTTGCAGGAATCCGGACCTACCACACGCTGCTTCTCCCGGTGACGGTTAAGGGCGAGCGCCTCCTCGCCTTGCTTGACACGGGCACCACGCACACCTTCCTCCAGGGCTCGACCATGCGCCGCCTTGGGCTTGCCCCACAGGGCGGCGACCAGCTCAGCGTCCACCCGGTCACCCCCCGGCGTGTGCCGTGCGAGGGATCGCCCGCGGCGTTCCCATTGTCATCGGCGGGGAGCCCTTCTCCATCACTGCGTCGGGCTCGCTAGGGGCGCCGACTTCATATTGGGCGTCGACTTCCTCGGCCTTGGCCCCCCTCGCTTGGGACTTCGAGGGGCTCACGGTGTGTCCTTCGAGCACGCCCGGCCGCCGCGTCACGTGGCGGTGTGTGGGCGCCGGGGTGCCTCCCGGCCTTGACTCCACGACCGCGGTCGCCCGCGACCCTCGGCAACGGCTGGCTTTGGGCGAGCTCTATTACAGCCTGGCGCCGTCTTCGACACACCACAGGGCCTTCCTCCAGCCCGTCCCTACGACCACCGCATCCACCTCTTGCCGGGGACCGCGCCGGTAGCCGTGCGGCCGTACCGGTACCCGCAGCTGCAGAAGGACGAGCTCGAGCGGCAGTGTGCCGCCATCTTTGGAAGCGAGGGGCATCATTCGCCCCGATACCTCGCCCGTTCTCGCGTCGGTCTTTGCTTGTCAAGAAAGCGGCGAATTCGTGGCGCTTTTGCATCGACTACCGAGCGCTCAACGACCGAACCTCCAAGGACAAGTTCCCGATTCCGGTGGTTGATGAGCTCCTGGACGAGCTCCATGGGGCCAAGTTCTTCACCAAGCTCGACCTCCGCTCCGGGTATCACCAGGTGCGTTGCACCCGGCGGACGTCGAGAAGACCGCCTTCCGCACTCACCACGGCCACTTCGAGTTCCTGGTGATGCCGTTCAGGCTCTCCAACGCCCCGGCAACATTCCAGGCATTGATGAACGACGTCCTCCGCCCCTTTCTACGCAGGTTTGTGCTGGTTTTCTTCGACGACATTCTCATTTACAGCTTGTCATGGTCCGAGCACCTCCAGCACATGGGCCTCGTCTTCGCCGCCCTGCGAGCACACGGCCTCTTCCTGAAGAGGTCGAAGTGCTCCTTCGGGGCCCTCTCCGTCGCCTACCTCGGCCACGTCATCTCCGCCGACGGCGTCGCTATGGACAGCGACAAGGTAGCCGCCGTCGCCTCCTGTCCGACTCCCCGCTCGCCTCGTGGGGTGCGTGGTTTCCTGGGGCTCGCCGGCTACTACAGGAAGTTCATCCGCGACTTCGGCTCCATCGCGGCTCCCCTCACGCGTCTCCTTCGGAAGGAGGCATTCACTGAGAACTGCCGAGGCGGGCGACGCCGCCGCGCCCCCTTAAGCGGGCGCTATCTTGGCGCCCGGTCCTCGGATGCCCGACTTGGCGCTTTGTTCGTGGTTGACTGCGACGCCTCCGGCTCCGGCTTTGGCGCCATTCTCCACCAGGAGCCCTGGCCTTCTTCGATCGGCCGTTCGCAGCCCGCCATGTCAAGTTGGTGGCGTACGAGCGCGAGCTCATTGGGCTGGTGCAAGCCATCCGTCACTGGCGCCCGTACCTGTGGGGGCGCCGCTTCCTCGTCCGCACCTACCACTACAGCTTGAAGTTTCTTCTGGACCAGCGGCGGTCCACTGTGCCCCAGCACCAGTGGATCAGCAAGTTGTTCGGGTTTGACTTCACCGTCGAGTACCGCCCCGGGCGGCTCAACTCGGCGGCCGACGCTCTGTCCCGCCGCGACGAGGAGGCAGCGGCGTCGTGCGCTGTCCGGGCCGTCCTTCGACCTCTTCACTAACATCCTACCGCGGACGATCCGGTTGCGCGCGACTTGCTGCAGCAGCTAGCTGCTGCCTCCCTGGACGCGCTGTGGACTGCAGCGGATGGCTTCCTCCTCCACGGCAAGCGCATCTACGTTCCGGACATCGACGACTTACGCCACCAAGTGGTGGCCCTTGCACACTCCGCCGGGCATGAGGGGGTCCAGAAAACCCTTGTGCGTCTCCGGGGTGACTTCTACATCCCCGGCGATCGTCAGCTCGTGCACGACTTCGTCCATTCTTGCGACGTCTGTCAGCGCAACAAGACGCCAACCACACAGCCGGCCGGCCTCCTCCAGCCCCTGGTCGTTCCATCTCAGGTGTGGGCGGATATTGCCATGGATTTCATTGAGGGCCTCCCAAAGGTGCACAGGAAGTCGGTGATCAGCCACCCCTACACCGCCGCCTCGGTCGCTCGTGCCTTCTTCGAGGGGATTGTGCGCTTGCACGGCTTTCCCAACTCCATCGTCAGCGACCGTGACCCGGTCTTCACCAGCAACCTGTGGCGTGATCTTTTCAAGTGTGCAGGTGTCAAGCTTCGCCTCAGCACGGCATTCCACCCTCAGACCGACGGCCAGTCGGAGGTCGTCAACAAGGTGATTGCGATGTACTTGCGGTGTGCGACCGGTGATCGGCCGCGCTCGTGGGTCGACTGGCTCCCTTGGGCCGGAGTACTGCTACAACACCTCCTACCACTCCGCGCTCCGGGCGACGCCGTTCGAGGTGGTGTATGGTCGCCCCCCGCCCACCCTTCTGCCGCACCGGGAGGGGGCAGCCCAGACAGAGGCGGTGGACGCCTTGCTGCGCGATCGCGACGCCTTCCTGGTGGAGGTTCGCGGGCGTCTTCTCCAAGCGCAGCAGTACGCCAAGCGGCACTACGATGAGCACCATCGCGAGGTGGCGTTCGAAGTTGGGGCATGGGTGCTTCTTCGCCTGCTACACCGCCCCACCCATGCCCTTGCCTCGCCGTCGAAAGGCAAGCTGCGCCCGCGATACGCTGGGCCGTTCCAGATCGTTGAGCGCATCGGTCCCGTGGCCTACCGCCTCCAACTCCCAGCAGAGGCGCGCCTACATGATGTTTTCCATGTGGGGCTGCTGAAGCCCTACAACTACACCGGTGACTCTCCTGCAGCCCCTGCAGTCCTTCCGCCGGTCCAGGATGGGCGCCTGCTGCCGGCCCCTGAACGTGTGCTGCGTGCCCAGCGCCGTCGTGGTGATTGGCACCTTCTTGTCAAGTGGCAGGGTCTCTCCGAGGATGATGCAACATGGGAACCTCTCCAGGACTTCAAGGCCCTCTACCCCGATATCCAGCTCGAGGACGAGCTGTTTGCCGAGGCGGGGAGAGATGTTATGACCGGCCTGCAGTACTCCAGGCGCCGGCCTGTTAGGGGCTAATCAGCCATAGTTATTTATTTCAGGATTTATATTATTAGCAAATAGCCCAAGGGGTTAATTAGCAAAAGGATTATTCATTAGTATAAATACTTGTTATCAGGATTATTGGGATTTAAGCAGAAACATATTTGTTTCCGGCTTCCTGAAGGGAGCCGGGAGTTCCTAGCCCTAGCCGCCACCTCTTCCTGTTCCTCGCTCGACCACGGCACCTCGCCGCCGGTCGTATACTAGTTTGCTGTCATATAGGCCCTAAAAGCTTGAACTTAGAAGTATAATTATATTCCATAGTTACCATCCTTTGCTACCATTTGAAGCATGCATTGCTGTGCCTATGTTTTTATTATGGCTGGAGCTCTGCTCATATGTTGTTATCATCAATTGGTAACAATGTCTAAGCAAGCACTTAGCAGATTTTTGCATTCTACGGTTAACTGTTTGTTCCTTGTACAAAGGTCTGGGATAGAGCAGATGAGTTCATTCCAGAGAGGTTTGATTTAGAGGGACCTGTTCCAAATGAGTCAAACACAGATTTCAGGTCAGAATACAACTTTGCAATATATCGTTTCTATCCTGTCACTTCATATTTTCATTAAGCATCTGATTATTTTTTGTTAACTAGCAAATGTGACTGAACTGCGCCATGCTCCTGCTACATTTTTTCCCCAGGTTTATCCCATTTAGTGGAGGTCCTCGGAAATGTGTTGGAGATCAATTTGCTCTCCTAGAAGCAATAGTGGCACTTGCAGTTGTGTTACAGAAGATGGATATTCAGCTTGTGCCAGATCAAAAGATTAACATGACTACTGGAGCTACAATTCATACAACCAATGTAAGGAAACATGCTATGCATATTTTCTACAATACTCTTGTTTTTTTTCATACTCTAGTTGATATCATTTGGAGTTAAATAAAGAATTATACCAAAAGCTGTACTACCACTTTAGGAGGAAAGTGAAAAGGAAGAGGCCAAAGTTCCTGGTGTTTTTTATATACAACCAGATAGGACAAAGAGGCTAAAATTTTGACACATGAAAATCGACTCAGTTTTGAAAGCTCGAAGGTGTAGCCAAGTTATAATCTTGAGTTTGAATCGTTTTACCCCCAACAAAGTGGAAAGAGCCAAATCTCTTCCTAATATTAAAGCGCAGTCAGTTTCTTTGTCCGTCATCTGTCTGTTTTTTTCCATTCCGTCCTCCCACCCTGTTGTCTGTCTGAGTTTTTTTTTTCTGTTCCACCTGCCCCAATTGCCCAGTCTGCTTCATTTGTTTATTTTTTTTTTTGTTTTGAGTACCTCCCATTCCAATTTCTTATGTTTTTTTCATAAATATAAAAAAACAAAGAATAAATGCAACATTATAGGCCTTTGAACCCTTGACCCTTCCCTATGAAACAAAGATTCCCACTATGATGCCATTTTCCCTAAGAAACAAAGATTGCCACTACATACCCTCTTGCCCCATTGCCCGTTCACATTTTTTCCTCGTTCCGCTCACCCTTGTTGCTCTGCCTTTTTTTCTGTTCCAAGTACCTCCCACACCAATTTCTTTTTTTTTTCCATAAATGTCAAAAACAAAGAATAAACACAACATCATGGGCCTTTGAACCCTTGACCATTCTCTAATAAGTAAGAAACAAGGTTCTCACCAAGTTATTGATGCAGTTTTGATTTGATTAGGACAAAACTTATCTTATTGGAACCTAGTTAGCCGATGGTCCAACTAATGAAATTGTGAACTGAAATCTTGAGTAGTTCAATCTAGTCTAAATAAACGTGCCTTCATTCTGTATGCATATACTAGTGCAGTGCAATCCCTGACATGTTACATGGAAAATCAAGAGAGGTCTCCCATCGTAATCACCAATGGACAGATGAGATGACACGTCGACAACTAACTCCTTGATTACTTAATTGAAGATTTTTATGGGTCCTCGAAGGAAGTCATGGAACTCGATATTTAACTGTACTAATGCATGGGTAGTATGAAAATTAAAGTTACGAGGATTTCTAGGAGTAAAAAATTTCTATGTTTTGAAACGGGAGAAAAAAAAATTCTATCATGGGCTTATTGATACATGTTTAGTAAGACATTGTGGATGCCATAGTTATCATAAATAAATTATAGCTTTCATTTTTTTAGAAAAGATAAAACATAAGTATACATGTAACATTCCTGTCTCGTTTATATAGCTAGTACCAGATAAATTTGAGCAAAAAGCCCTTCGTTTCATTTTGGGTCTACTGTACATCAAACGTGAATTTCAAGTCTGATAGTATATCTGAATGATTTCTTAAGATGAGCTTATTGCTGCAGGGACTATATATGAATGTAAGACTGCGTAAAGTTCAGCAAGAACCTGAGTTAGCACTGAGGTATATTCTTAATGCTCATTTGCTCAACACTTCTTGTTTTTAACAAACCGATACAGAACTGCAGTTGGCTCTCTAAAAAATGATGTAGAATCTTATATTTTCCCTCTAGTTCCATCACAAAGATATTTTTAGCATGAATTCATTGCTAATTTTACGATCAGGTTTTGAAAGCGCACAAGCTGTGTTTCTCTTTATCTTATTACTTATACCCAGAAGGCAGAACGTGTGAAGCTTATGCTGTTTTTCTTCTCCACTTAAGTTTCAGCAAAAGTTTGACTGTTTTCTTTGTTTCAGCGAATCGAAATAGATGGAAACGACTTCAAACCAAAATAGAGAGCACCTGAGCTGCCTACACAACTGTCAAGACATGAAATATGCTTCTCCAGTTTCTCGTTGAAAGCTCTACAGTACTATGGTAGATGTCACTGCGTCGGCGTACAGATTATAGGTTCGCTTCCCTTGAAACAAAGAAAGGACCCTTGGCTTACTGATTCGTTTGGCTATTCGTGAGTGTAAAACTTATTAGTGGCACAGACATGTTTCTACCTAGCTGACGGCAGCACAAATATAGTGACGGCGGCACAAATATAGTTTGGAGACAAATATTTAGTCTGGTTTTTTTTCCGAACGGTAAAGTCAGTCATGAACTTTAAGCCTCTTGCATACAGTTAAATATCTGTACATACATGCATGCATCACCTATGCACACCACTAGTGCATAATTAGACCTATAACTACATACAATGACTCTGTTCGTTTAGAGATCATTGGAACCACTATGGCAGGTGATGGGAGTGTCATAGTCCTTTTGTGGCTCATGTGAGAGGCTGTAGACTTTTACTTTGGGAGCAAATCCTGGTAAGAGACATGAGTATAATTTTACTTTGGAAGCAAATCCTGGCGAGACACGAGTTCAAATTCTAGGAATCGAACCCGCGCTGGCTGTGGCCACTGCTGTAGCTTAGCCACAAGATCATCAGCTTGGTCTCAAATCTGAAAGCCGTTGCCGTAATCAACCTAGCCAGAACACAGAATCCACCCGGTTTTAGCTGACGTGGCTTGGTCTCATATATTAGTGGGCCTCTCATTCCTTCCATTTTATCTCTCCCTTCCTCTTCCTCGATCTCTCGTCATGTTCTATCCAAAGCGAGAGCGGCAGGACAAACAGGGACGGTGGGATTGAGCACCTAGAGGCCGTCTCCCGTGTCCCGTCGGCCGTTGGGTTCATGACTCCATGGTCAGGGACCAACATGCTCCTGCAGTCCTGCTCGAAAAGCACACGCATCGGCAGCTGAGGGAAAAAAACTGGCTTCTTCGTTCACAAGCATAATCGGTAATGCTCGCGGTAAAACGTCCGGACTCCTATCTCTGCCGGACACGTGTCCCACGCGGACTCAACACTCGCTACCCGTGACCTAACCCACCCGCGCCTTATCCCCTCGGCCCTCTCCCCCTCTCCACTCGCTCGTCTCCCCCACCTCGTGCTCCGCCCGCACTCGCTCTCTTCTCGCGCGCACCTCGCTTTCTCTACTGCTCCGCCTACTCGCCGGCAGCCAGCACTCCTGCCTCTCCGTGCCCTCCCTCCCCTCCCCCTGCCCTCTCCTTCCTCCCTGCTTTGCTCTCACATCTCCCATCTCCTCACTGCTCCTCCTCCCTAGCTCTCCCAGCTGCGTGGTGGTCTTCTCCACCTTGGGGCGTCCTCCTCTAACTCGCCGGCAGCAGGGGGGCCTCTCCCATGGCAGATCCATGGAGCACCGGGCTTCCCGTGGTGGATCCCATGGGGGTGGTGCAGATCTAGCTGCTTTTGGTGGAGTCCACCCCTAGCGTGCCTTCCCCACCTCGACGGTGGCATGGGGGGCCTCCCCCACGGTGGATTCATGGAGCAGCGGTGCCCCCGTGGTGGATCCATAGGGGGCGATGTAGATCTGGCGATATATTTTTTTCTTTCCCCCCCTGTTTCAGTAGTATATCTCTCTTGTTTCAATTTCGTTGAAAGATATGTTTCAATAGAACCATTTTGGATGTTGCAGAAGCAGATCGGGTGCATGTTGTATGCGTTTCCTCCCTTTCTCCTCCCCCTCCCCACCCTTGTTGCAATGATTGTTTTCATTTGTTGCAGTAGTTTCGATGTTTTTGGTGCAGCAGGGTTTTGTGTCTGTTGAAATTCTTTTTTCCCCTATTTTCAATAGTATGTTTTCTTGTTTCAATTTCGTTAAAAGGCATGTTTCACTAGAACCATTTGGATTGTTTGCTAAAAGCAGATTGGGGTGCATGTTGCATGAGCTTTGCAACAAATGTTTTTTGCGATGTTGCATTGGTACCTTTTTGAGATGTTGCAATAGTACTTCTCGAGATGTTGCAGTATGTTTCGGTCTCCCCCAATCTCATGTTGCAACTGTTGTTTCTTTTTGTTGTTGCAGTAACATGTTTTTTGGTGTTTCAGTTGCTTTACCCTAATGTTGCAGCCGGCGTTCTTTTTTATTATTATTGCAAAGTATCTCCATTATGTTTTGGATCGTCGACTTATTTGTTGCGATAGGTTTTTCCACATTGCATGGTTTATATTTTTGTAGCTTTTATTGTTCGGCGGGGGGAGGAGGTGAAGGGGCTAGCCCGGCGGCGTGGCTCACCGGATGGGTAGTGGACGGAAGTGTAGTGGTGTGCAGTGCGGGTGCTGTTGTCGTGGGAGCAAGGGAGCATGCTCATATGTGGGGCGGTGCGAAGGCGCGACCAGCAAGCGAGGGGGCTAGCTAGGGGCGGGCTGTTTTCCAGCTATGGGCGCAGCGGGGGAGCGGCTGGGGGCATAGCGTGGTTATACGGGTTGTGAGGGCGAGCTAGTGGGGCATAGCTTTTTAGCATCCGAACGTCCGGGCGCTGTCTCAACCCAAGCATAATCGGTTGCAAACGGGACCATCGCTATGTTTGAGCTGTCAACTAAGGGCCTGTTTGGTTCACTTCCCAGCCCCACTGGCTATTTCGCATGGCCCCTTTGGCCAGGCTGAGTGCATGCAAGGGGTGGCTGTTTGGTTGGTTGGATGGGCCACATGCAGGCTGGGTGGAACCCGGATTCAAATTGTAAGGATGCAGGAACCATGTTTGGTTGCCTGCATAGAAGCTGGTGGAGTCACCATTGTTTTAGTGGTAAGGTTACCACCAACAAATCCAAAGTTTGCTACAACACTTTATTTGCAATGAATATTACATCATTTTGGAAAGAAAAATTTACGAGAGCCTGGACTAATATTATTACACTCTGTGACCTCTCTTCTTTGCAATACATACTGCAGGCTCCACTAAGACAAAAAAAAAGTTCATTATTGGCATAAGGCATGTACTCAGTATAATAAACCAAAACATCATTGGCATAAGACTTGTGCTCAGTATATAAAAAAAATTCTCATCATTGGCACAAGGCATCAGCTCAGCTTTAAAAAATCATCATCATTGGCAAACAACCAAATGCTCAGATTAGTTCTCAGATCATCGAGTTCACATCAATGTCAACACAAGCTATTCAGTTCAACAATTGACAAACAGGCCACATTGATTGAGATGAAAAGAGTTTGAATAGCATAAACAAATGTATGATTGGCACCCAAATTATACATATAATCTGCTTTGGATAAGATAACTTTTATCTTAACTAGCCCACATATCATTTTTTGCAGAGTTAATATTCTCTTGTTCGCAGTTCATTCATTCTTATTTCACAAAGAAAACATGCAGATGTGTGCAGAAAGGCTCAAACGCACAAACCAGCATTCAGAAGCACACCACTCATTTCATATTAGCTAAGATAAAGTGAGAACAGGACTGGTGTAAGCAAACATGGTTATGTTTCTGCCATTCGCATGTTCAAGTTCTTCTCTCAAGGTTTCCAAGACAGTATTAGAAAAATAGTCATCACAATCAATTAGTCACTTAGTCCTCACTGGATGTTTTAGGCGCCACCAGTGTTACCGACGGCCTGAGGACAAAATAGATCGGCAACTCGCCGAAACTTGCACCCAACAATGGAGGGACATCAGCCATGATGCAAACCGGTTCTGAGAATAGCCGACATGAATCAAAACTAAGAACTGGTAGATCTATTTGAAAAAAATGCATAGATATGAAACACACGCACTACGGCCGGAGCACACGCACTACCGAGCCGAGCGAGTGCGGACGCCGAGGCTAGCACCCCACGGCCCGATCGAGGCGGTCGCCAAGCACCAATCCCATCACCGAGACAAAGGCTGCAGAGCGAAGTCGGGAAGAGGTCCGCCTCCCCCCGGACACGCACTGTAGCATCCGAACGTCCGGATCCGTGGGCGCGGATGTCTCATCTGCCTCCGCCCGCCCACCGTTGTTAATCATGGCCTATTTGCGGTGTGGAAACGGGACCATCGCGGAGATGTTTGAGCTGAAGCACCAACCCTAGCGAGTTGGCGCCATCTCTCGGAGGCCAAACGTCGCGGGACGCCTGCGGGACGACTGGAGCCTGGCTGAGGGGGGTGTTTGGAGAGTGACGACCAGGGGAACCAAAACCCCTGCATCCCGGGAACCTGGTTGAGGGAGATGCAGGGAACCAAACACCCCCTAAGGGACGACCAGTGGAAACTGGAATCTACTCGCCGGGCACTCCAGTGCGCCAAAGGAGCTAGCTAGCTGTGTGTCAGCTTGCTTGTCAATGCGCAGCGCACGAAACCGGCCAACGGAAGCTATCAAGCGGCCCGAGCTCGTGCTGTATCACGTGCGGCCGTGTAACGTCACGTCACCTGTCCCATTCGTGAGATGGCATGGATAGAAGGTGACATTTTCCTTGGCGTGGGCCGGGGGCCGGGGCCGGGGCGCGCCGCTGTCTGACTGCACGTTGCCTGGGCCCAACCATGACGGCGACTCAATTCCAAGGTTAGTTAGGTTACATTTGCTGGATAACTACGGCCGTGTCCGTGTGTGTCCGCGTGGGCGTGGCACACAGCAAAACTTTTCTTCTTGGTTCTATAGAATTGTCACAAACAAGCTGCACCGTGACTAGCACTAGCGATGTTGGTCCTATTAATCTATTATATATTATATTATACATATACACACGGCTATACGTGAAGTAAAAGCTCGGGGAGAGTCGTTTCTTCAATTCCATACAAAAGAAACGGAAAATATATTTCGATCGGCCTCCGTCACATCCAAATAACTCGGAATAATTGAAGCCGAGGTACGGTGAATCCATCGAAAACAACTTAGAATTTGTTTAACACCTTCTAATAACATCGGCCTAATCGATCACTTTGAAAGCACATCATTTGAGAGCCCAAAAGTACGTCGCCCTAGCCACGCTACTGGTTGAAACAACCCTTTTTCTTTCACATGCAAAGTTACACCTACAACGACGTGCATGCCTCGCCTCGGCTGCACTGCACACTACTTACAGCACAGTACGAGGCGCGCGCGTGAGGCGAGACAAGCCGGCATTACTCCAGCTCCAGCTAAAATCATGCGACGCACGGCATGACCCTGGCAGCTTGTCAATACCTCGCCACGACGCCCGCCCACACACGCAGACGCAGAGCAGCCTGTCGGGGCAGGGCATGGCCACGGCGCGCGCGAGTCCCAGTAGGCGCCTGGCCCCGGGCGACGCGCACGCCACGCCGGCGGTGGGCGTCGGCTCCGGCTCCGCCGGCGGGCGGGCGCAGCAGTTCAACCTGTCGTCGGGCGCGGCCACGGCCGTGGTGTTCGTCTCCATCCTGCTCTGCTTCATCCTCCTCTGCACCTACTGCCGCTGCGCGCGGCGGCGGGCCGTCGCGGGGCGCGCGGCGCCGCGTCATGCGCGACCTCGTCGTCCCGGGCGTCGCGCTCTTCCTCCGCCCCCGCCGCGGCCGCGCTGCCGCCCCTGGTGCCGTACGCCGCGGCCGTCGCCAGCGCCGAGAAGAAGGGCCTGGTGCCCGAGGACTGCCCCATCTGCCTCGAGCCCTTCGCCGACGGCGACGGCGTCAGGGTCGTCCCCGCGTGCGGCCACCTCTACCACGCGCCCTGCATCGACCGCTGGCTCGACGTCCGCAACTCCTGCCCCGTGTGCCGCTGCGCCGTCGCCAGCCTCTACGCCGCCGCCGCCGACCGCGAGAGGGACGACGCTGCGGCGGTGCCCGACGACGACGACGACGACGACCAAGACGACCAGGAGGCCGTCCTGCAGCGCGTCGTCGCGATGATCCAAGCCATAAGAGACGAACAGAGAGAAGACGCGGCGGCACGGCGCGCGCCGGCCGGCGAAGGCGGAGGAGGGTCATGACATGATTGATAGTACATGCAGGTGCAGCTAACTTTAACTAACCTTGTAAATTTGTGACTAGTTTCGGCGTTACAGTAATATAATAGGGCTAGCTGGTGGTGTGATCATTCACCATTTTTCTGACAGCAAAATTTTCTTGAATTGTGTATATTCGAAATTATGGCATGGGATGAATGTTTTTTCCCCCTGGTTCAAGACGTGGTCATGACCACCTGTATGGCATATTGGCATCCCTGTGTCTTGAAATGCTCTGGAATCGGTCTTGTTGCCTAGTACCTAACTACTTTGGCAGACCAAATTAAAGCAAGGTTCACAAAGAGGCATATTAGATGCAAGCATTGATGGAACAACAACAAAAATATACTACATTAACCCTTTTAAGTATCTCCCATCTTTCTAATTGTGTGTAGTGTAGTGGTTTATCATATTTGGGTTGGGGAATATAGCCAACAACCGCTTTAGTTGGAGAAATCATAAAGTCCAGCTAAGCTTTATTCCCAGGCGTATCAAATCATACAAATTTGCCTGCATAATCATACTAGTATTCTGCCGTTGGACACCAGTCCAGAAATTGAGAAGGTGGCCTCCTCCTTGGTGGCAAAAGAGCGCTGTAGAATCATTGCCGACGCCTCACCTGCCGGCCTTGCATATCCATACATTATTAAAATCGAAGGAGGCCAATGAACCGGCGCTGCGTACCAAGATCGTTCATAGTCCGGCAACTCGTGTTAGGTTTGGTGGCTGGCGTCTTGGGTTGACAAAAGGCCAGCCGGCCAGTTCTAGAATTTGATACGATTTTTAGGGATGTGCCAATTTGTCACTTGCACGGATGCAAAGCTGACAGACAGTGATACGTGTGATAGGGTGACAATCTCATTTTTGTCCTTTTCTTTTTGGGCATTGATGAAAAATCACTCGAGCATGCGACGTCGTTCAGTTCTCTGAATCTCTGCATCTGCCTAACAACGGTTTCGTCCACAAATTGTTGCGCCTGTCAAAAATCTTGCATTCAATCGATCAAGGTTAGGGATCACATCAATCAGATTGTATGGGTTGCTGGATGCAGCACCTATGTTCAGTCGTCGCGGTCGCAGAGACAACAGGCCGGCATCCGTCCAGGCTGGGCATTTAGAATCCAGATACGCATACCATAACGCTGCCTGATTCTGAATGCAACAGCGCGTCAGGCCTCCACGGCCACATCGACCAGCTGCAGGTGATGGATGATAAATACTCGCATGAAAAGCAACCACACCACACCAAAGAGTTCAGATCATGCAGGACCCCACAAAAGAAACTAGCATGGACTCTGGATACGTGATGAGATCGCATAAACAAAGACGAATCATATGTGTTGCCACCGCAAAAGGTCTCCTACAAGTTTATTGCACATGATATTAAATACCATCTATCTAATCTTTTTCAGGCACAGTTCAGGAGGGGCTACGTTTATCAGCAGCGATGTTGTGTGTCATGTAAAAAGGCAGGGTGATCTGTATGGTCAGATGAACATGATCGGTCACTCTAGCCCCAGAGTCTCGTCTAGTATTGACAGTTCAAGACGATCAGGGCATGTCAGGTTCTGAGAATAGTCATTGTTCGATCTGTCTCTGAGGCTGGAGAACACCCGTGTGGTTCTTGGTGGTTGGTGCCATTGCTCAACTCTCACGATGGTGGCCTCCAAGGTCTGGATGCCTCTGGCATTCTTCACAACATGCTTCCTGACAATCAGACAAGCAGCTTGTTATACATGTACAAGAGAAGGATCGATGCCATAGAGTTGAAGTAGAGGAGTTCGAAAATTGATTCTTTGAGTAGACGAAAGAATTTTTTTTGGCAGAATTTTTTAATGATTTTATTGTTCCAAACATTGGTGATTCAACTAGTAAAGCAGAGTACTTTGTTGACTGAAATGAATGTTTGTATTTTGGAAATAAAATTTCATTATCTCATGAACTTAAATTGAAACCAACCAATAAAACAAATGCTTCCTAGGTGAGGTGTTGTTGAGAAGACCTTTCTGTCGGTATGTTCCTACCAGGATATGTAGTGAATGGTGTATTCTCTTCTTCCTGATATGAATGACAGAGCCCCTATCCTTGGTTCCCAAAAAACACACACAAAAAAAAAAAAAACTTGCTTCAGCTTCAGTTCAACCCAAGTAGGAGTAAAAGAAGATAATGTTAATTTACATTTATCCCAGGTAATCAAATGCAACAACGCGCATTCAAAGAAGCAGGAGATGAATACACGGATTAGATACCTTCGCTGCCCTGCGGCCTGTGGGCCTCATGACTGTGGCACCCAGCTTTTGAGCTCTGTCACTAATTGCTAGAACCACCGTCCCCCCTTCTTTGCATTTACATTTTTAAGCTCCATCACTAATTCCTCCCGTTGGGCCTCTACTTCAGCATACTGCAAGCTCACATTCAGTAACCTGTCCTGCATGTCTTTTAGTTCTGATTCCAGTTGTGCTATTTTGTCATCATGATTCCCCTCGCCACTCCCAGATTGCCCCTCTTCACTGGGAGGTAGGACGTAGTCAGATCATGAATACTTCTGAAGATTTTTGCATATTTGGATCGCAAACAGCCTAACACTGATTGACAGCATATACCAATTCAAAGGAACAAAATATTTGTCCAGACTCTACAAGAATATTTCCTCTTTTGCATGTACTTAGTATAACACCGACTGTTTCAGGATACTAATGTTTAACATGACAGCCAAGAAGGAGATTTATTAACAGATCATTAGAACTTGATCAATCGTTGGATATGCATACATATAACATTAAATCTTAGGGGCGATGTAAATTATATTTCTTGCACAAAGTTGGGAAAGGGATGGACAATGTATGTGCTAAATTGCATTACCTCTTCACCTGTGTCCTATACATGCTATTTTCCTCCAGAGCTTCGGCAAGTCTGCTTTCCAATGACTGGATCCTTGCTTGCAGGTCTGGTTCCTCATTAACTGGAGAACAACCTCCGTTGTCAGTAGCTAGATCATTGTTCCCCTAAAAAAAGTAAGGAAATAGCTGAGAGAAAGTAATCAATTTGTTTTTCACTTTTCACATTTAAATCTAATTTACCATAACAAAAGTTTCATATGTTTCACCATGCATGCACACAAAAGCTCATTTTGAATGAAGTACCTGAAAGCATACTGAATAAGAAAACTAGATCACTCACCTGTTTGGATGTTTTACTTTGTTTTTCTCCATTGATCTTGTTTGAAGTACCCTGTGTATGTGAGACTTTGTCTGTTAACATGGCCTTTTGCACTTTTAGTTCATCACATTCTTCAGACATCAACCGAAGTAGTTCTTGTAGTCTTCCCTTTTCAAACTTAGCCTCATCAAGGGAACTTTGCGCTTTCAAAAGTTCATCTTGTACACATGCTATTTTCTGAATTTGAATTTTTAATCCAGAATTTTCTTCCATAATTTGCTGTTTCTCATAATCGCTAGATTTATATTTCAGTTCTAGTTCATTTGAAGTTATTCTTAAATTTTCTTCATTGGACTTAGTAGCCTCCATCAGCCTTCTCATATCCTTGACATCTGTTTTCAGCATTTCTTCGTTCTGTTTCAATGCATTGAGTGAATCAGTGAGGGATTTAATCTTGCTTTTATACTCCTTGTGTATATCTTCCAACTGAGACTCGTAATGTCTTAACTGCTCATTTACATCATGAAGATTAGCCTGAAGTTTTGCCTTGTCTGCTCGAAGGGTGGAGGCCTCACGAATAGTATCCAACATGGAACTTTCTTGCTCCTCGTGTGTTGAAGATAGTTGCGCAGTAAGGCTCATGACCTCCCTCTCAAGATTCTCTACCTCGATAGCCTTTTCTTTATCAATCTTGTTTAAAAGGAAATGTGCACGATTTATCTTTTCTTCATGCTGCTTGTGCTCATGAAATATATTCTCCAGTTCCAAGAGAAAAGTTTGCTCTTTTGAAGATATATCTTTCTGAATCGAAGAAAGTTTTACCTCTAAGAATTCCACAGTTCTGCAAAAATCTGTGGTCTTTCTTTTCGAGTGCTCCAATTCCTGCTCTAGCTGTGTAGCACAACCGTGCAATTCCAACTTTTCCTTCTTTAGATCATCCGTCAATGCTTGAAGAGAATTGTAATCTTCAATGAGATTATCAACTTTAGCCCGCAGTTTCTTTTTTGAACGTAATGATTTAGCCTGTAGTTTAGCATTCAATCTTCTTAGAGCCTCTGAATCCTCCTGTACTTCAGAAAATCTTTTCTGAAATTCTTCTTGTTTTTGCTTCATTTCCACCTTTTGAGCTTCCAACTCTGATTGCTGCCATTCTACTTTATCCTTGAGATCTATGATCATTGTTCTAGAATCATCCATTTGCACTATACATGACTCGTACTCACATGTCAGATTAGTCAATTCAACTTCCATTCCAGAAATCGACTCCAATAATTCTAATTTTTCATCTTCCAGCCTAAATATATGTGACTCTAGTTCCACTTTGCAGACTTCAAGCTCATGAATCTTCTGTCTAAGTACATTATCTATAAAGGTTTCCATTTCTAGTTTAGAATGTTGCAAGCCTTCAATATCTTTTTCTTTGAGCTGAATTGTACCCTTCAATTCAGATTCTATTTCTAGTTTAGAATGCTGCAAGCCTTCAATCTCTTTTTCTTTGAGCTGAATTGTACCCTTCAACAAATTCAATTCAGATTCTATTTCTAGTTTAGAATGTTGCAAGCCTTCAATCTCTTTTTCTTTGAGCAGAATTGTACCCTTCAACAGATTCAATTCAGATTCTATTTCTAGTTTAGAATGCTGCAAGCCTGCAATCTCTTTTTCTTTGAGCTGAATTGTACCCTTCAATAGATTCAATTCAGATTCTATTTCTAATTTAGAATGATGCAAGCCTTCGGTCTCTTTTTCTTTGAGCTGAATTGTACCCTTCAACAGATTCAATTCAGATTCAAATTTAGATTCTATTTCTAGTTTAGAATGTTGCAAGCCTTCAATCTCTTTTTCTTTGAGCTGAATTGTACCCTTCAATAAATTTAATTCAGATTCAAATTCAGATTCCATTTCTAGTTTAGAATGCTGCAAGCCTTCAATCTCTTTTTCTTTGAGCTGAATTGTACCCTTCAATAGATTCAATTCAGATTCAGTGTCTCCTAGTCCTTCACTTCTTAACTGGTAGCCTTTTGCAACATCGATTTTCATGGAAGCTACTTAGGTTCTCTCTGAGCTCAGATAATTCAAGAGTTCTCTCTTTTAGCTCCTCTTGGCTTTTGTTGAGTTTCTCTTCTAGTTCTGTAGACTCTGATTGAAAATTCAACATCCTCAGCTCAAGATCAGCACATTTTCTTTCTAGGTATTTTGCTCTAGATTTTGAAGTCCCAGAAAGATCTACTGCATTTAACATTTCCTGAATATCAGAAATACAAGAATCTTGTCCTTCGACCCCACTAACTTCTTTCAACTTGTGTAAAAGCTCCAAATTTTCCTCTGTTAATTCAGAACAATCATTCTCAAGTTCTTGTATTTTAACCTTCAAAAAATCGTTCTCCTTTTCCAGTTCAAGATATATAGCATCAGAACTAGCACCACCTGCATTTTCGATGCTGAGTACACGATCTAATTTCTCCCTCAAAGCTATGATTTCATCTTCTTTTAGTGACATCTTCCTTTCCCACTCTGCATCTTCTTGAACCGACAATGCATTCATGGGTACCTCATGATCAATCATGTTACTCATTTGAGCGAAATTGGAGATTTCCATTCTTTGTGCTTCTATTGTTTCTTCCAGTTCTTGAAGAATAGAAACAAGCTCTATATTTGCATCTTGACTCTTCTTCAGTTGTGTTGTTAAGTTTTCATTTGATTCTCTCAAAAACTGCACCTCATCTTTTAGTTCAAGGTGAACGTCAATTGCATCACCAGACTTGGGAATTCCAGGAACCATTTGTTGTGCATTAGCCACCTCCAAAGACAATTTCAATTCTTTAATTTCTTGTCTCAATGACTTTTGTTCAGCTTGTGAAGTAGAAAGTTCTAACAATATCTCACTTTGTTTCTTGGATTTTTCATCACATTCCTTCTGTAATGTCTCTAGATCATTTTTTAATTTTTGAGAATGGCTCTCCCACATTTGTGCCTCGCCAAGAAGTTCTTCAATTGTTTCTTCAGCAGCGTCAAGGAGATCTTTGGATGAACCAGATGCCCCTGATGACAAATGAGCAAAACCACTTAAGGATGACTCATCGATACTCTCCTGCAGCATGTTTCGACCTGGAGTTTGAGAACTGAAAGATGAATCATTAGATCTATAAATCAGATCACCACACGACCACACTGATATTGTCAATAAAAGAACTGGTAGTATCTTGCCTCTCTATGTACAATCCCCCATCAGAATCATTCCTTGGAGATTGTGAGAAGTTTGTATCCTGAAATACATTTCACAATCTATATTTGTGCATAGTAATCTTAATACTCCCTCCAGTTCCAAATACTTGTTTTAGGATTTTAGCCTTTTTACAATCTTCAAAATACTTGTTCTACAACTTCTATGTAACTTTTTTTCCAGCGATAAGCCCATAACGTCCTTAATCGTATCATTACCTAACTTATTTCTTCATATATGCACACTTTAGGGAAGACTAATTGAGGGTAGTATTGTCATTTTATCTACCTTCTTTCTTTTTTTAATCGAACACGCAGGAGAGTTGTGCATCTTTTATATTAGAGAGAAAAAAAGGGGGAAAGAAACACCATACAAGGCAGCCTGCTTCCCTCCACTTTATCTACATCTCAATTTTTATCCCCATCTCTAAAACAAGTATTGTGAACCTTAGGGAGTAATAATTAATAACAAAAAGGGAAAAGTTTTGAGCAATCATACCTTAATACCAACTTCATCTTCACGAAAGCCATCTAAATGATTTTTTGATGGAAAATGAGCATTCCTGGTGATCAAGTTATTAGAACCATCTGATTTGTTGTCCATGTCATCATTGCTTGGACTATGGCCAACAAAATGTGGAGATGATCCATTCCGTAGTTCCATACCAGCGTATAGGGAAAAATATAACAAAAAAAATAAACCTTCTGTGAGAAGCCAAGAAAAAAGTTTATACTGAGGTGATCACCTAAGACCTTAAGATATAGCCAAAGCAACAATAGAAATCAAGTACCTTGATTTAGACTTTCTGCCAAGACACTGAATGTTAAGCTGCACATAACAAACACTAAATATTATTTTAAGTAAATATATGTTAAAATAAATGTATTTATTCTGCTGACAGATTCTCAGACTAGACAAACCGAGATGGTTCCCCTCTAGAAAACCACTTAAACCCTTCTCACCCCAATGAGAGAAATGTTGCGACCTCTCGCACAAATAGTATAAACTGCTCAGCAACCACTTGAAACATCAAAATGCATAATATTTAGTATTTTTGTTCATTGGACAGGAAAATGCAAACTTTGTGTAAATTGTAAGATGCGTGAACATGTCATAATCCAAAATTTTTAGTATCTTCATTTATTGGATAGAGAAGCATACATCTGCGATCTTTTCATAAAGACAAAAAATTTAGACAGAAAATTGATTTGTGACTCTTTGCAGGATATAACTGGTCAAACCAAATGGAATACGAAGTTATGGACTAATCATAGATGCACTACACAGTGTGTGCTGCTAGTAAGATTATGTTGCATGTAAGGAGTAGCAAACCATAAGCTACAATATATTATTAATTAAGCACAAGCACTCCTGCAATACAAAGTGAAGGCAATGGCTTAACCAAATTAGTGTCAATGGGTATACACCATCCAGCTAATTTTGATGCCACAAGAATAACAAACTACTTCAGAGAATAGCAAAGCAACACAATTTATGCTGCTCAAGAGAACATCAAATAACTTTGACTTATTTGGCAATACTTTAGTTTGAAGCATAATTAATTGTGAAACAAGTGAATCATATGAAAACACCAAACTTTTGGAAATTCTGTAGGGGAAAAACAGCACACCTATTGAAACCAACCTGTAAAACTGTTTCCGAATTGCATTTCTTCAATGGCAATGAGATTGCAGTTGAGTCTTCTAAACTCAAATAGTTAGTCAGGTTTATAAAAACTTCCCCGACAATAGCACCTCTTGTTGATCCCTATAACATGTAATGTTTTGCAAGTAACACTACAATAGAGTACATAGGAAAAAAATCCAATAGACAAGTAATAAAGAAAACATGTGTATAGCAACAACACTATACCATGGAAACAGCAATCCTACATTGACAATCCTCATATTCTTTTGAAGCTTCATCCTGAGAAAACCATATTGATTCTAGGATCGAGTCAGGCCATTGACAGATTCCATTTCGAGCGGCAGCTTTACTGGACTTGGCAATTGTTTTGCCTGTGTCCACTAAGATTATAGAAAGTAACAGCCTGTCAGATACTACTGGCACCTGTTCAAAAACAATAAATTAGAAGATAACATTAACAAATTTATCTCACTGGTAACTACTAAACAAGTGCCAATCAAAATCACATTAATAAACTCGAGTACTTCAGGACATCACACAACATTATCACTGAATTCACAAGCATAACTGGTGCATCATGGAATAAATTAAATAGCACATGTATTGTTTCCTTTATATGTTTTATGATGCATGTCACCAGCTATTCTTAGTAAAATGAGTACAACTAGTGAGCAATAAATGTTAGAGACACTTATACAATCAAAGTTGCAATCAATCTTGACCCCAATCACTCCTAAAGCTACATGCTCATTACAATCAGGAATAGCAAGTAATTAGGAGATGGAGCCACCTACAGATCCTCCACTATGGTCTGCACAATCCAAAACAAAGCATGATTATCACTAGGTAGCAAACAATGATCGTTAACTAATCTTCTGATTTATAATCTGTTGTTCTAGATTTTGATGACTAGCATTGTCTTCTCTCACTGAATCCAACCACAAAATGACAAATCACTTCGCTAATGAGGAAACTCTTTTCTATTACAGGGAGCGCATATATACACTTCGCGCTGCCAAGCAATGCATGCCAAAGATTTATTTCAGTCATTCAGTGAATTAACAATCGATTGTCTGATCCATCATGCGAGGACAAATCACCGCATCACATGGTGGCTTACCCATCATCAACAACAATGTTTTCCAAACCCGGTCAATCTTGGCCCCTAAAATTCTCAATGCCACTAGCAGTGTAACCAACGACCGCTCGGCCTCACACGAATCGCCGAACTCGCAATGCCTAATATTGAGAGAAACATACAAAACAAAACAAAAAAGTTCCCGGATCACCTGGACGGCGCGGAGGCCGGAGAACCTGAACTCCAATCGCTCCCCAAACCGGCGGCGGTTCAGCCTCGACATCCAGCCCTCACCTTCGTCGTCGTTTGGGCGTGCGTGCTCACGCCCGAATGTCCGCAATCAATCTGGGCCCCAGTCACTGCACGCTCCTCCGCGCCATGCTGCTCTGCATGGATCATTGTGACATGCATGCGGGGGAAGGATTTGGGGGAACCAAGCCGAGGATCGTCGGAGCGGTCGCCCTTTTTTTAGCTACTACTACTACAAGTTTTACGGGGTTGGAACAACAATAATAATAATAACAATAAAAATCGAGAGAAATATATCACTTGTGTAGAACTCTGACATACCGAAAAACAAGTTGATTGGGCCGAACTCTGGTTTATGTGGGCCGAAAATTGCATTTGTGATGAAAAAGAAGAAAGGACTCGATTATCTGCGGCCTTTTACTGCTAGGACATCTATTGATGATTCTCCGCGGTCCTCCACCGGCCACCGCGTGGGATCGAGATCCTCTGCAGTCAGGGGAATCGACTGCTCCCTACAGTCACTCCATTTGTTATGCTGGGCCTCAGTCCAATAAGACCACAACATTGCCGGGTGTTTTTTTTTTGGCATCATCGGTAGCAGAAGTGGGGTTTTATTTTGCTTTTGTTGGTACAATGGCTTTTTTCTAAGGAAGAAACTGGAGTGGTATTCTTATATCTAAAACAGATATTTTATTTCATTTAGTTTCTTGGCCCCTCTGTTAATTTGACAAGCTAAGAGGTGTTAAAAGCAATGCAAAATTACTCTTTTACCCCTAGCGCTGAATACAACATTACAAACAATAGAGTCATATAGACCTTTTAGGTAGCCTACTATAAATAATTTCTCAAAATAAGGTATAATATTTTTTTCAATGTGGAATCATTACTTTTAGCATAAAATCAGAAAAATATTTTGAAATTATTTCTTAGCATTGAAAATATATTTTTTGGGAAATATTTTTTAACACAAAGAATAATGATTCCATGCTTGAAAACAATATTGTACCTTATTTTGGAAAATTATTGATAGTAGACTGTCTGAAAGGCCTATGTGGTTCAGCAACAAGCTATTGTACTATAGCATTTGGCGTCAGGGTTAAGAGTAATTTCATGTTGCTTTTAGGGACAAATAGGAAAGTTCAAAAGAAGAAGAGCAAGAAAAACTAGGCATAACATTTTTTTAGGGTTAAAAACTAATTTTCTCAAATAAATATCTAGCAAGGACGAGGGAAAGGAGGGGATGGTGGGGGCAGGTTAGCCGAGAGGTCGCCGCTGAGGGTGAATTACAAGCTGCAGCCGCAACTATAATTACAGCCAAGAAAACAGTACATCACGCTGGTGGTATAGCACCTATTTCCAAAAGTAATAAATTTATATGACTAATGAAAAGTTGGATGAAATAGATTATTTATTATCTTTTTATATAATATATGCTATGAACAGCTAAAGAATCATGATATCTTAAAGACATTTAAATATGAATTAACCCATACAAGTTTTGTATCTAACTTACCAATAATTTAACTAGTTATTAGTTAATGTATAAAATTTAACTTTTTAGTAAAAACTGAATCATTTGTGAGTGAAGGTAAAATTTTGCCGAATAGCGCAAATATCCATTCGGGGCATAAAATAATACCACCCAGCATTTTTTTTCTTAGAAAAAGGCACTGTACTGACAAAAGTGAAATAAATTATTCAGTCCCTTCCTCTAGGTAGGTACCGAAAGGCCCATCACAAAAAAATGGAGTGGCAGGGACATGAAAAACCTGGCAACGTTGTAGTTTTGTTGGGCTGAGGCCCATCACAACAAATGGAGTTGCAGGGACATGAAAGGGCGTGATTGGTACGTTGCATGCGCCCAGCCTTGGCCCGTCTGATGCAGTGTTGAGGCGTTTGGTTGCCTGATCAATCCTTTGGGCCTGTCCCAGCAGATGCAAAATGCCCCTCGCAGCCTGGCTCGGTAGAAACGCGGTGGGGGTTCGTTTCTTTGGAGCCTGGCCCAAGCGGTGCCTCTCGTGTTTCCTTGCGCCTTTTTTTCTGGCTCCTGTCGTGCAAGCGGAGATGGCGCGAAGGGATAAGGTTAGCCTAAGCACGCCGCCGCCGATAACACTCTACTCCCTCTCCCCCCCCTCCGTTCCCATCGCCACCAAGTGTATCCCGGTGCCGGTGACTCCCTTCCCCTGTCATCTCCTTCTGCTCTTGTTTGCCCTCCCTCTTCGGTTAACGCTGCCGACGCGTCGTCCCTTCCTGTCCAGTCGCCGTTCGTCTCTCCCGGTGCCGGTGACTTGTCTGCTCTACCGTCTCCTACTTTTGTTTGCTCACTGCATCTCCCTCCCCTCTCCGTCTTGGTCATGGACGTATACTAGGGACGCCTCGCTATTCCCCTTTGCCCTCTCCTTGACTTACTCTCCCATAATGTTTTTCTTTTTGTATTTTGCAGGGACATTTTCTGTGATAGAGACAGTCTCCTTGTGTGCCTGTGATGATGTTTGTGTGCCTGTGATGACCTACTACAAGCTGAAACCAGCGATCTGCCTATGCATTTCATGCTGTAATTATTGATGTCTTTATTTAGCAGAGGATTGGACTCGATGTTCTCAGAACATTTGTCTCATGCAAGCACCGCAGTTTTAATTTAGAAGTTGATGTAAGCGCAGCTGTGTGTAACATATGGACTTGAAATGTTGTAATCAATGGAGGTACTCTTACCACCACATGCCAGCGGTCAGCAGACCACCGTCCATGCAGCAAACCAAACAATCAAATGATGCATCTGAGTTTCAAACAGTCGAGTTCATCCGGCCATCCAAACACCATTTCCATGTAGCCTGTCTCTGTGTAGCTAGCCAACCAAACATACAGCTCTTGCATGGACTGAACCTGGTCGAGCGGAGCCTGGCTGGGCTCATCAACCAACCAATCACGCCCAAAAGCTCTATGGTAGCTGGTGGCCGTTTGATCCTAGACCAGAGGACGGTCAGATGCTCCAGACTGCCGGGAGCAGTCGATGTCCCTAACTGCACAGGGGATCTCGCTCGGTTCTCCGGCTCTCCCTGTGCTCGACCACCGACCGACCGCCGCTCTAACGCCAGGCACCTGAGCATCCATCTTCGGGCCTTTCACCGGCGAGCAGCACCCATCAGGTACGCCGTGCGTGCACCTCTTCTCTTCCGTTCCTGCTGGCGAAATCGAGCTCCAGACCCTAGCTTAAGCTGTTGATATTATGATCTGATCCAATTACCAAGTGTAGGTCTAGTATACATGCTTTGCAAAAATCTAGCAGCCCCCATGGATCTGCTCGTCTTTAGCGAACCCATCCGTGCTCACGTGTCGGTGACCTGCAACCGGTCCAGGGGTAGTGGTCCGGTGACCGACGCCTAGCGCGGCAGCCAACCTGTTAACACCCAGCACCAGCAGCGCGCATCCACGGGGTCGTCCCCTGCCTAGGCGGCGGCCAGTAGGCCAGGTGCCCAGGCCCCCTCCGTAGGTACGTCATACTAGTATAGTTCCTACTAATCTAGCTGATTAGTTGTGTATGCGATGAACAATAATCCTTTGATAGGACAAAGTATAGAAACTAGTATGATTCCCTATTCCTATTCCTATTGTTATATTTCCAGTGAGGTGGTTGTTTGAAACGCAAGAACTAGTTGCTAATTCCTCCCAGAAAATCAACCACATCGTTGTAAGCCACGGATAATTCCTTAAATTTGTTAGCGAGCCCTAGTGACCAAATAAGCCCAAAGTGAAGGACTTGGTGGTTTATTATAACGGTAATGCTCTGACACAAACGTCCGTCCTTGTCTGCTTCTGGACGTGGAGCGCGCTGATTGCACCACCCCACCGACCCACTGTGGGGCCCAGCCCACTGTTGGCATTTCTAACGTCACTGTAATAAAACCCAAATCAATGACACTAGAAATGTTGGTACTAATTAACTTGCCTTTAGCAACTAGCCACTAACCTCTTGACCCTTACTCCTAACTGTGAAACTAGGTTGTCATCCCCAATTGTAAAGGTAGGAGTAAACTTTGGTACTAAATCTTATCATTTTATGTGACTAGGCAGAAATAAATAAAGATGAATATAAACTAAGAACAATTCTGCAAGCGGACAGATAATTATACCATTATAGCATTTTACCTAGAGTATTACCAGGTTGTCATTTATATTCTACCACTGGGAAGACATTGCTAAGAAGCTACTCACAGTATTGATAACATGTATATGTATATGCATTGAATAGACGATGTAACCAATGTCATTCACTCTACTCATAACAGGGGTAAGTCACAAGATAAATAATATGATAAAGATAATAATAACTATAACGATAATGAGCCATTAATCAGTCATCTCCTAATGATACTAATCCATCATAGCACTCTAATCATGTCAGCGTTGTCTAATCAGGTAATAGAGAAATAACTCCTATGTATTTAACTACCTGTCAAAGCTACGTCAACTAGTGCAAGTACATCTAGAAATCATTGTCAAGTTATACTACCATAGTTTCCAAACACATCGGAGCAATGTACAGGAAAAGATGAGTACAGGAACCTCCTCTCAACCTGACAATCCCACTCTACCAATCCACCGTATGGGGAAGGCCTACAAAGGACTAAATGGGTCTGTCACACCCACGATCTACCTCACTACCCCAAGACAACCGGGGATATCCGCAGATAAGCAAAACATCTAGACACCATGTCTACATATTGCCTACCACTCACCATATGATCAACTAGATGAGCGTTATACGAACCAGTGCATGAATATAATAGCAAACCAACTAAACTAGATGTATTGAAGTAGACAATGAACATAATAATTAAACTAAGATGAAGAACAATGTTGCTAGTAAATATCATACAAACACAGATAATACAATAAGAAAGAAAAGCTTAAGAACTGTACCAGACTCTTCTCTTCTTGACAACTTCTGGAATCCAAGACTGATTAACATGCCTTGACTTCCTCTAATCTAGATCTAACTATACTAAACTATGAACTAGAAGGCTATGAGGAACTAGAACTTGAAGCTCTAGATGACTTGATCTTCAACTAGCTCAACCTTGAATGACTTGAATGAATTCTCTAGGGTTTTCGGGGGAGGTCTGGCTCCGCTTATATAGCCCGGTGGGATGCACGACAGCCGTTTGATCAAACCGACTTCACGTAGGGCTAAGATTGATCCTCAAAGGCGGTGGAGGAACATTCCAGAAGGGGAAGAGGGTTCCTCGGGGGAGGCCGGCCGGCCGGGTGGGGTGGGGCCCGGCCCCACCCGGGAGGTGGCTTCACCTCTCCTTTGCTCGGGTGTCTTCGGATCCTTCTAGAGTGGTTTGGCGTATTCCTGAGTTTCGGATAATTCCATGGTGTAGATTTATAGTTATGCCCCTTTTTCAGTGTTTTCTGGTTTAGTCCCTGAAAATTGATAAATCACCAAAACTCGTGGAAATTGTTAGATAAACCCCTAGCCTTCTAGATATTGATGTGTGTTTCATGCCTTTCGATATATAAAATGTTGACGCTATCCACCGTCAACAACTCCCTCAAGCTTACCTTTTGCTAGTCCCTTAGCAAAACCTAGAGTTGGATCAGGAGTTGCTACTATGCTTTCATTCTAACAGATACATATATTTTTAAACAAAAATTCCCTCTGGATTAGACAAAACTGCTCTAACTTTTAAACTCACCCATATTACCTTTAACTGTAGAGCTTTTAACCTTCACGTGGGTCTTGAGTAATTGAAAGACAGAACAATCAAGTCAAGCACTATATCTCAAATTCTTCACTCAGCTAGTATTCCAGAGTTTTGCAAGTTTTCGCAATAAAAACTTAGAGCTTAATTGTATGACACCCTCAGTCTCTCAAAGTATGTGGTATTTGTAGATCTCACTGAGGCATTCATGTTGTTATGCCTTCCTAAATCTAGGGATTATAGTAGAGTTTATAGGAGTGGCATTAAACAAGGATAAGCATACTTGCAATTCATATATTGTAAAGTCAAATAATGGATCTATAGAGAATCGAGTTATACAATCGAACCAAGATGTGCATGTGGTGGCTAATTCTAATTCTACTTTTGCTCTTCAGAATGAATCTCTCTTCTTTCTTAGACTTTCAGGGCTTCTCAGGAAAACATGGGCTATCTTTTTTCTTTCTCTCTTTCTCTTCTTTCTTCTTTTTTTTATTGGGAGGTGGGTATTTGAGTGCCCATTGTTTTAGTGCTGGGACACTTGTCCATCTTTTACTCCCCTATCTTTTTTTTAGACACATGTATCCTTAAATACAATAATCGATTGAAGAGATAACAATAAAGAACTTAGAGCAAATAAACAAAGGCTATCTTATGGGTTTATGTATATTCTTGGGTGTTCTCTCCCAGTGTAGGAGAAACATTTTGAGGTGGAAGTGGATAAAAATGGAAAATGGTTGCGCTTACTCTCAGAGTAAGAGTAATGCATATGTGAATAGAGTGTGTGAGTGATCTTGATTTTAAAAGCATGACAAGACTCTCTTAAGTATACAACAAAGGTTGACTAAACTCAATGCACAGCAAGTAGCATAAATGAGCAAAGGTTTCCTATTCTAAGTATGTATCATATATGACTTTGGTAGGAATTCAACTTTGTCATACAAGAGCTCATCATGTAAAGGTTTAAAATTTTCAAAAAGATAAATCTCCAGAATTTAGCATCATTAGGAATAAGATAAATAGTAGCTCAGACTCTCTTATATCATATCCATCAATCACCTAGACTTAGCTCAAGCATAATACTCCACAAGTTTCAGGTTCAAAGTAAATTATCAAGTTAAAGCAATCATGTCCAAAACTTAGGAGAACTCAAGGTTGAAAACTAGGTATTGAAAAAATTCTAGCAGAGCAACTATTCATCATCTCCAAGACAAATTTCTAGTTCATAGTTGACTCTAGACACACTCTAACTAAGACTGACTAAAACTTCTTTTTATTGCTTTTTAGATTTTATTAATCTAAAGACTCTTAAAAAACTCAACAGACATGGACCTTCATGTGCCCACATATTTTTGGTATTTTATAACTATAAGACAGACTCGATAAATCGCATAGGTATAGTTACCTGATAACTAGGGGATGCTCCTCCCCCAAGTTAGATGTTCGCTATATTTCGCTTGAATGATCTTTTAGAGTAAGCTTAGCAGTGGTGACCCACTGTCCTGTCTCACTCCTTCATAGTATAGTCCTGTAAAAGTGTACTCCAAAAAGAAAACCAAAACTCGAGGCTCGAATATGATAATGGGTTAGCGGTTAGCTAGGTGAGTAATTGATTATCTTTATGAGCAGATATGAATGTGGAGCATGATTCTTATATTTTTATGCTTTTCTATTTATAATACAAAGAAAGGGAATTTATTTTTGTGCTACCATAGTGAATACTCTTACGGGGTAAATCATAAGCCTAATCCTTTGGAGCTTTTTTAAGGTTTTATAATAAAGCAAAAAAGAATTTTTATTTTCTTTTCTAAACATGCAAAAGAGTAAATATACTAAAGTAATTAGATAACTACCATTGTTACCTTATGGCGAGGGTACGGAGTTTAAAGTCATCCGAACAAGACTTCTTGTGGTCATCATGTTGAGGGTTCTTCAGTGGATCCTGATGGGGACCCAGATGTTGCCTCTTCTAATGTTGATGATTCGGTTGAGGAAATCTCCTTTTTCTTCCATACTTTTGTTGGTTGTGAATGTTCTTCAGGTGCAGTTGATTTTTCTTTCGCTTTCTCCTCCTCAACTGTTCTTCTCAAGGCGCGGCGTTGGCTTTTCTTCTTGGTCCTGGTGAAAGCGGGTAAACCAGAAGAGTTATAATCTCTAAAATAACAGCGTACCTTTTCTCCCGGGAAGTGAAAGTGGACTTGGCCTGTTCCATTGTAGATGATAGCTTTGGTGGTGCTAAGGAATGGCCTTCCAAGTATGATAGGTGTCTTATCTTCTTTTCCCATGTCCAAGATCATAAAGTCGGTAAGGACAGCATGGTTGTGGATTTTAACCGTGATGTTTCTTGCTAGTCCCTTCAGGATTCGTGTGGTATTGTCTGCCAGCTGCAAAATATATGTAGGGTCGATAGGTTCATTAAATAGTGTATTATATACCTTTTTTGACATTATATTGACTGCTGATCCAATGTCGCAAATGGCTGAGTAGAAAGAGCTCTGTCTAATGGTGCACTCTATTGATGGTAGACCAGGATCTTTAGCTATGACTGGCAAAACTGAGTGACGACCCTGTCTGTATTCTGTTACTTTGACTATCTGAGTCTTCTTTCCTTCTTGCCTCTTGTTCTTCTTCTTTCCCTTTGGACAGGTCTTCCGTACTTCTTTTTCTTTGTATATAGGCTTCTCTGGATAGTAGGTATTGATAGGATCTTCAAGGGTCCTGTCTTTGAAACTGAATTTCTCTTCATTGTCCTTGATGGTGAAACATATTGTTGCACTGTCTACATAGATGGCTGCTTTTGTAGTACTCAAGAATGATCGGCCTAGGATAATAGGACTCTTCGGATCTTTGCCGGTATCCAGAACCACAAAGTCTACTGGAACATATGATTGTCCCACTCGTATGCATACGTCATCTAGGATTCCTTCGGGGTGTTTAACTGTCTAATCTGCAAGCTGCAAGCACATATTCGTTTTACAACAAAGTTGCCCATGGAAAAATACGATCAAGGATTACCTTTGGCATGATGTTGACACTAGCACCAAAGTCACAGACGACTTTAGAGAAATCATGTTGCCCAATAGAGATAGGAATCACGGGTCTTCCTGGATCTCCTCTCTTGAGTGGCATGGATTCATCCTTCTATCCTTCTGACATTCCTTCTATGTAGTAACCTGCACGGACATTAATAAGATTTGTGGTTTCGGGCTCTAGGGGTTGCCCAGGAATCTTACCTCCATGGATCGGTGGAACAGCGGCTGCCAGCTGAGCTAATTGCGATTCTAACATTTTATTAAAGCTAAGCTGGTTCTTAATAGCAGAGGTTAGACTATCCATTTTAGTATTTATATTTTCTAGTACTTTATCATTGGATGCTACTCTCTTAGATAAATTTTCTACAGCTTTATTCTGATTGAAAATTACTTCTCTTAAAGGTGGTTGATTGAAATTGCTATTGAAATTATTGTTACCTTGGTAGTTGGGCCTTTGCTGGTTCCATCCTTGATTGGGTTGATTCCATCATTGATTATGCTGAGGACGATAGTTGGTATTGTTGTTGATGAAGTTCACATCCTCTTGGAGTGTAGGGCAGTTGTTTCCTGAGTGACCTATATCTCCATATTCTTCACAAGTCATGCAGGAGTCATCAATGTGCATGACTTCTCTATTCTCATTGCTTTTGCTGTCAAGTTTCTTCATTATAAGGTCTAGGTTTGCAGTGACCATGTCAATCTCCTTAATATGATGCATGCCTCCTCCTCTCTTGCGGGGTTGCACACGTTCTTCATTCCAACTCTGATTTGAGGCCATCTTCTCCACAAGTGCTGTTGCATCGGCGAGCTTAAGTGACAAGAAAGCTCCTCCTGCTGCAGCATCCATGGATTCACGGGTACTAGAGACTAGCCCATGATAGAAGATCTGCATAAGTAGCCAATCCTCCATTCCATGATGAGGACATTCTGTAATATAATCTTGAAAATGTTCCCATGCCTCGGCAAACGATTCATCATGTTGTTGATGAAAGCTTGAAATTTTCCCACGTAGAGCATTGGTCTTGCCTGTAGGAAAGAACTTCGCTAAGAAAGCAGTAGAGCATTTGTCCCATGTAGTGTTGGTTTCTTTGTTGTTGTAGAACCACTGTTTTGCTTTTCCTAGAAGTGAAAATGGGAAAAGGCAGAGTAGAATAGCATCTCTTGATACTCCTCTGATAGTGAAGGTGCTGTAAATCTCTAGAAAGTGTTGTAAATGTGCACTTGCATCTTCATGAGCCTTTCCACAAAATTGACTAGCTTGAACCATAGTGATAAGAGCAGGCTTGAGTTCAAATCCATTGTCACCAATATTGACATTTGGTCCAGTGCGGATGTTGACGGTTGTTGGAGCAGAGAACTCGCGTAGCGTCTTCTCAGCCATAGCTTCAAAAGTTGGTGCTAAATTTCCTGATTCTTCTGATTCTTCTCCTTCCGGTGTTAGAGCTTGATTCCTTGAAGATTGAGCTTCGGTGGAGGGTGTTCTTGATGGTGATTCAAAGATGTCCCTCGTATCAGCAAACTTTCTTCTTCGTAAGAGTCTCTCTAGATCTTCAACGTAATTATCTGGGAGAGCAAATCCGTTCATTCATTCATTACCCTGCATAAGATATACAAATAGATAGAACAAGGGTAAGCCTGTTTGAGTTAGAGGTCAATTGGGTGATCAGTCTTATTCATAATGCATATATGTTATCAATACTTTTCCTAAGTTTATCAGCCTTCCCTGGCAACGGCGCCAAATATGTTTGTTGGTATTTCTAACGTCACCTGTAATAAACCAAAATCTTTATCCTACACAATGACACTAGAAATGTTGGTACTAATTAACTTGCCTTTAGCAACTAGCCACTAATTTCTTGACCCTTACTCCTAACTGTAAAACTAGGTTGTCATCCCCAATTGTAAAAGTAGGAGTAAACTTTGGTACTAAATCTTATCATTTTATGCGACTAGACAGAAATAAATAAAGATGAATATAAACTAAGAACAATTATGCAAACGGACGAATAATTATACCATTGTAGCATTTTACCTAGAGTATTACCAGGTTGTCATTTATATTCTACCACTGGGAAGGCATTGCTAAGAAGCTACTCACAGTATTGATAACATGTATATGTATATGCATTGAATAGACGATGTAACCAATGTCATTCACTCTACTCATAACAGGGGTAAGTCACAAGATAAATAATATGATAAAGATAATAATAACTATAACGATAATGAGCCATTAATCAGTCATCTCCTAATGATACTAATCCATCATAGCACTCTAATCATGTCAGCGTTGTCTAATTAGGTAATAGAGAAATAACTCCTATGTATTTAACTACCTGTCAAAGCTACGTCAACTAGTGCAAGTACATCTAGAAATCATTGTCAAGTTATACTACCATAGTTTCCAAACACATCGGAGCAATGTACAGGAAAAGATGAGTACAGGAACCTCCTCTCAACCTGACAATCCCACTCTACCAATCCACCGTACGGGGGAAGGCCTACAAAGGACTAAATAGGTCTGTCACACCCACGATCTACCTCACTACCCGGCACAACTGGGGATATCCGCAGATAAGCAAAACATCTAGACATCATGTCTACATATTGCCTACCACTCACCATATAATCAACTAGATGAGCGCTATACGAACCAGTGCATGAATATAATAGCTAACCAACTAAACTAGATGTATTGAAGTAGACAATGAACATAATAATTAAACTAAGATGAAGAACAATGTTGCTAGTAAATATCATACGAACGTAGATAATACAATAAGAAAGAAAAGCTTAAGAACTGTACCAGACTCTTCTCTTCTTGACAATTTCTGGAATCCAAGACTGATTAACACGCCTTGACTTCCTCTAATCTAGATCTAACTATACTAAACTATGAACTAGAAGGCTATGAGGAACTAGAACTTGAAGCTCTAGATGACTTGATCTTCAACTGGCTCAACCTTGAATGACTTGAATGAATTCTCTAGGGTTTCCAGGGGGGTCTGGCTCCGCTTATATAGCCCGGTGGATGCACGACAGCCGTTTGATCAAACCGACTTCACGTAGGGCTAAGATTGATCCTCAAAGGTGGTGGAGGAACATTCCAGAAGGGGGGAGAGGAGGGAGGCCGGCGGCTGGCGGCAGGTGGGGCCGGCCGGCCCCTTTGGAGGTGGCTTCGCCTCTCCTTTGCTCTGGTGTCTTCCTCGGATCCTTCTAGAGTGGTTTGGCGTATTCACGAGTTTTTGGATAATTCCGTGGTGTAGATTTGTAGTTATGCCCCTTTTTTCGGTGTTTTCTAGTTCAGTCCCCGAAAATTAATAAATCGCCAAAACTCATGGAAATTGTTAGATAAACC
>JADLZL010007197.1:0-63453 GCA_015844335.1 Chrysopogon serrulatus
TCCCATCCATGACCTGTTTTTGTATTTTAATCCCACACCAACTTGCGATTGGTCATGCTATTTGATACTCCTCGCAGATAATTGAAACAAATGTTTTTCTTGCTTTGTACGTGAAATGTGCTAGGCCAATCACATTGCATTATGTTCTACTAAATTTTGTTTACCAGCCCTAGAAAAGACTGCTTCTGTGGCCAGCGAACCTTGTTTAATTATGAAGTTATTGCTTACACCAGATGATCATAGTGGGTAACTTGGTATAAACATGCACCCTGGAAAATTACCTGTGGTACCCCGAAAGAACTTCTGATGAAAAGTTCACTTTTGGGCTTTTGGCATTCTTGTTTCTAACATACTCAAAACAACACTTACTAAGGCTGTGATGCTTGAAATGGACGATATTGCAGTAATTGGAATGAAGAAATAGCATTGATTTCAGTTGGTCAACTTCCTTAGTTCATTGTTTTTTTTTGTGTGTGGTGGTGGTGGTTTTTTTTTTGGGGGGGGTGCTTTTGTTCTTTCATGTTTTGATATTCGCAACCTGCACATTCTACTGAATGTACTGCATAGATTTGTGTTTTCCTCTTAAGGTGTTGTTAAGCCTTCCAGCCTGGTGGATAGTGGATGTAACCTTTTTGTTGGAATATGGTCTAATAATTTATCTTTTCTTCCTCAAACCTTATTTTCCCTTCCCTTCTCCTTTTCTTTGTTGTACGGTTTAGTCAGATAAGGCTACAACTAACACTTTGTCACATTCATTCATTGATGAAGGCACTAAAGAAGCGTTTAAGAGCGATCAATGAATCTCGTGCTCAAAAGAGAAAGGTATTTGTTCTGTATTTTCTTCAGTAGTGGTGCCTGCAAAATTATAATCCCTACTATTACATGATATTGTGTTAAACATAAAAAACTGATGCTCTTTCTTTTTCAACAGGCTGGCCAAGTTTACGGAGTTCCTCTTTCTGGATCTCTGTTGATCAAGGCTGGAGTTTACCCAGAGCAAAGGCCATGTAATGAGGACGCGCGAAGAAAATGGGCTGAGGTTGAGCAGACTAACCTTTCATTTGTTGTTATAATATACTCCCTCCGTCCCGTAATATCTGTCGTCGGAGAGACGGCACAGGAAACAAGACAAGAGGCAAAAGACCTGCACACCCCTATAGCTGATTCAACTCCTGCGGTGTTTTGGACCCATATGCTGTTAATGTTACTACCTGTGAAAACGCGCCGACACCCACGCCAAGGATTTTCTACACTACACAAATCAACATTCACATCCACTCAACGGCAAAGACATTTTCTACGCTAAACAAATCAGCCTATATCAATTTGCCGCTAAAACAAAAGCCTGTATCCATTTTTACATAGACGAAGCAAACCAAAATTTTAAAGTAGCTTCATTTCCCTTGGAAGATGTAGTGGCTGCAGGTGAAGTTTGGGGAGCTGACCACTTCGGTGCCCATCCTGCTGAGAATGAACAAGAACAAATTCATCAAGGAAGTAGTAGTACACACACTACTGCACCTGCAAAAAGATCAACAAGAGGAATCCTCTAATCTAAAGTTGGAATTGCATCATTTGTAAAGCACACGTTGAGATCATAATCTCATTACTGGAAATGCAAGTATGCAACCAAAAATCATATAAAAAATCTGAAGTTGAGATTGCAGGCGGCATTAGTGTTAGATGCAGATGTTAATCTGATACTACTACTACTAACCATCAGTTTTTTTATATATGCCATGAGTACCATTTCTTAGTACTAGCAGTAGTACTAACTGATAAGCAATCCGCCGCCCGTAAAAAAAATGAACTCAGTATTAGGCATCTAGTACTAGCAAACACGTACAGGATTGAACTGCAAGTCGGAGCGGACGCTGTGCTTGGATCCTCCGCCGTCAGATGGGCCTCGCCGGTGTCCCGTGGAGGGGCCTGCGCTCCGGGCTCCCGCATCCTGGCGCAAGATGGCCGGAGGATGCAGATGCGTGCGCCGCCGGAGCTCCTTGGCTCGGCTCCCGTGTCCTGGCGCAGGATGGATGGGCGGAGGAGGCAGACGCCGTGCGCCGCCGGAGCTCCTTGGCTCGGCTCCCGCGGCTCGGCGCACGAGGATCTCCGCGCAGGGAGTCGACGGAGGGCGGCGCAAGAGGGTCTTGAAGAAGGGCCGGTGCGACGGCGAGGTTGTGGATATAGCCAGAGAAACAGCCGGTGAGGTTGGGGATAGGGCTGGCGGATTTTTCTTTCTAGTAAAAAGCTGGGTGTGTGTGAAGTGGTCTGACCGGGTCCTCGAGGGGAGACAAAGGCAGGTGCATAGTACTACAGCTGTACAGCTACGTGCCTATGGACTAATAGGGGACGACAGATATTACGGGACACGGGACTGTAGCTCCAACGACAGATATTGCGGGACGGAGGGAGTAATGTTTTGTTCAATGGAACCTTGGTAAATATTTCATGTTTGCTATCTAAATTTGCAAATTCTCAAGCTTGCCTTTGCTTGATAGTTAGATTTTCTGCGTCCTTTTATGTATTTGGTATTGTACTTCTAATATAACAGCTAAGGACATATGGCCATTCTTACTGTAAGGTTGCTTTTGACATTTAAAATCTTGAACAGCGTAGCTACTTGGGTATAGCGAGCATTAGCCTTTTTCCCGTCTTGCATCTGTGGAATTCAAAGTTATACAGCTTGGAATATTTGATTTATGGTGCTGAATGCTGTTTTTACTTTTGTTATGCTGGTACTGCAGCAATGAGCTCAGCTCGCTTACATTATGTAATCTCCTTTCTTTACATCCACTGTTGCCTTGCAGGCCCTTGCTCAGCCAAACAAGCGACTGCGGTCATTGTCTGAACATGTTCCTCATGGTTACCGTAGGAAATCACTTTTTGAAGCTCTCATTCAATATAATGTCCCATTACTAAGAGCAACATGGTTTATTAAAGTCACATACCTGAATCAGGTTTGGAATCTCTTGTAGCCTATCTCCCGTTTACTACCAAATGCCACATTGCACCATTTTGATGACATGTATTCAATCTTATATAGCTACAGACCCGACAGACACCTAACAGTATATCAGTAGCTGCTTCTGATAATCAACGATCTAATCAGTGGACAAAGGATGTTGTTGAATATTTACAACATATTTTGGATGAATTTTGTTCTAAAGAGGGTGCTGTTATACCTCCATCTTTTAGAGAGCAGTCATCACCAGGACTTACTGCTGGAACGAATCAAATAAAAGTGAAAACAGAAGCATCTCCAGCTGCTGGAGACAGTGAAGAACCCTTGGTGCACATCAAATGGCGTTATATGGTCCGTCTCATCCAATGGCATCTCACAGAAGAATTGCTTGTTCCCTCAGTACTTATCGAATGGCTATCTAACCAACTCCAGGTACTTCTGTTCGAGAGTCAATCGACGTGAAAGTTTATGTTTCAGTTTCTATTCATCTACTGAAATTATTGATCTATTATTGATCTATTTATCTCCTTTGTTCAGGAGAGAGATTCAGTTAATGTTTTAGAGCTTCTTTTGCCTATTATGCTTGGTCTGGTTGACACCATTACTCTCTCACAAACATATGTGCGCATGTTTGTGGAGCTACTAGTGAGACGTCTCAATGATGCTTCTGTTGTCGATAGTCCAAAAAGGCCTTCAGTTTCTTCTGTTATAGCAGAGTTACTGCGACACATGGTATTTGCAGTGCCAGATACATTTGTTTCTTTGGATTGCTTTCCTCTCCCATCACTTGTGGTTCCTGATGTATATGGTAGAGGTGCTTTGTTGAAGATAACTAGTGGCGGTGGAATTTCAAGTTCTAAAAGGCGTGATGCTTATCGGTATTTGTCCTGTGGTTATGCTGTTTGTTCAATTCAGAAACGTGCATATGATCTCGCAACAGTTGCTAACCCTAACCTTCAAGCACGTGGTGCAGCCAAAGTGGTACAGGCTTTGGACAAAGCTCTTGTCACAGGAAATTTATCAGTGGCATATTCTTCACTCTTCAATGATTTATCTGATGCGTTAATGGAAGAGAGATGGATTAAAGAAGTCAGCCCCTGTTTGCAGTCTTCTTTGATGTGGATTGGGACTGTTGAGCTATCCCTTATCTGCTCTATATTTTTCCTTTGTGAATGGGCGACATGTGATTACCGTGACTGCCGAGCATCTCCTTCTCAGAATGTAAAATTTACAGGAAGAAGAGATTTATCTCAGATACATATGGCAGTGTCTATCTTGAAGAATAAAATGGATGAGATGAATAACTTGTCTCGTTCTAAGAGCAGCACTCGTGTTACCCTGAATAATATCACCAAAAGGTTCTTCATTGACCGATGCTTGTTTAACAGCAGCTGCTGTGGATGATTCTTCTGGATTGCAAAGTAATGCAAAGAATGTGAATGAGATGAAGGATACAAATGATATCTTTGAAAGCCCTGGTCCACTGCATGATATCATTGTGTGTTGGTTGGATCAGCATGAAGTTAGCAGTGTTGCAGGTTTTACCCGGTGGATGTTCTCATCGTAGAACTTATCCACAATGGTATATTTTTTCCTCAGGCTTATGTCAGGCAGCTAATTATTAGTGGAATTACTGACAAGAACGACACGATGTTGGATGTTGAAAGAAAAAGGAGGCATTACAGAACTTTAAAGCAGCTTCCTGGGTCTTCTTTATTTGATATTCTTGAGGAAACTAGGACTGTGGAAGAGCAACAGTTATATGAGATGATGTCAACATACTCCAGCGGCGGCGCCTTGTTCTCTCAGAACTTTCATGCGGTCACTGCGTTTTATGCAAGTAGCAGAGGCGTAGTATACTGCGAGTTCCTGCATTCGAAGCAGATTGATCTGCCAGTTGCATCAGGAGGTGATAAGCATGGAAGAGTGCCAGAACAAGTAGAAGATGTTAAAGCTCTATTATCAAGTCTGTTGGGTTTTACATATCCTCCCCCAGTGGAATCAGAAGCTTGCCAAATGAAAACAAGCTTTCAAGAATCAGCAGCGTCAACGCTCTCACAAGTTGAGACTGGAGAAGCAAAAAGTGGATGTGAGGATTGTATGAGGTCCAAGGGGCAGAAATTGGATGATAGCACCACTCCTTTCCAAGGGTTTCCATTGATTCAATCGGACGAGGAAGATATTTGGTGGGTGAGGAAAGGCACAAAGTTGCAAGACATTGAACCTGTACAGAAGTCTGTTAAGCAAACTTCTAGGGGTAGGGCAAAAGTGGTTAAGTAAAACACAAAGTCTTGCACAACTTGCAGCTGCTAGAATCGAAGGTAGCCAGGGGGCATCTACTAGTCATGTCTGTCAAAGCAAGATGAGCTGTCCCCACCATAAACCTAATATCGATGGTGATGATGTCAAAGATTTTGATCACATGAGGGCGGCAAATCTGACCGAAATTGGGAAGTCACTAAAAAGACTTAGATTGCTTGAAAGACGATCTGTCTCTTCGTGGTTGTTGAAATCAGTAAGGCAACTTGTTGAAGGAAATGAAATGACAGCTGCTAAAGCTACCAATTCTATAAGCATCCTTTCTTTGCAGCCTGATGATAAAACAGCATCCAAATGGAGGCTGGGTGATGAACAACTGCTGTCGATTCTCTATGTACTGGATACATGCTGTGATTTAGTCTCTGGTGCGAGGTTCCTTGTATGGTTACTAGCAAAAATTCGCAGTGGAATAGGCTCTTCAGGCCAACCTGGGAGGAGTTCTATGCATATGAGGAACAGAGATCACCAAGTTTGTCAGGTCAGCGAGGCACTTGTGTTCTCATCTCTGCTTAGGTATGTTCATTCTGATGTTCTGCTGTTTTCCAAAAGGTTTTTTTTGCAATGGTTTGTTTACAAAAATGAGAATCAGGTTACAGAAGAGGGAATAAAAAAATAATATGCAGTACGATGTTTTGGACAAAACCATTTTTTCATCGTATAATATCTTTATGTTCTCATGGTACTGTTTTTAACTTTTTATATGACTAATCTGAAGTTCTGAACACTTTAAACATATTAGTTTCAAGGGTCTTTGACCACTCCTAAAGCATTACATATCTCTTTTGTTAGAGTATTTACTTTCTCTGTTATTGTGCCACCATCTATTGGCTGGCTTAGGCCCTTTGGGCTCTCCTATGTATGCATTAATCTCCTCTAGATATGTGCCACCTCTTCCAGGCTGGCTGGCCCTTTGGGCTATATATATGTAAACCTCCTCTGATTATTCAATCAATCACAATTGCCTGGTTGGCTGTGTTCCATCATGGTATCACGCTAATTTCGGTCCCCACCCCACCTCTCTCCGCACCCCTTCCCTGGGCGCCTGCGCCCTTTCCCTCGGCGCCAGCGCCCGCCCCTCGGCCCCCGCGACCCCGCCGACTTCGGCGCGCCGCCGCCTGTCGTCGCCCGCCTGCCCACCCCCATGGCGGCGGCGACTCCGCCGGGCGGCGTGGCGGCCGCCTCCGGCGGCTCAGCTCGCGATGAGGCCCTGGCCGCCGCCAAGTCCCTGGAAGGCGAAGCCCTCTCCCTGCGCTCCACCAACAGCGCCCGCAGCAAGCAGCTCGAGGACGAAGCCACCCTCCTCAAGTCTGCCGCCGCCGCCCAGGGAAGCGTCCGTGCTGCCGCCGCCGCCCTTGATCAGGAGCGCGCGCAAGCCGACGCCCTGGAGCAGCAGGCCGCCGCCCTCCGCGAGCGCCTCCGTGGCGACTCCCTCCGGGACGACTCCACCGTGAACGGCGACGATCACCCCATCAACTCTGAAGCAGAGGCCATTGCCCGCCTGCACAGCCAGGCTGCTGCAGTCCAAAACATCAAGAACTTGATCCCAATCGTTCTTGACCTGCAGTCCTCCAACTACTCCAAGTGGCGCGGCTATGTCCTCCTCATCCTCGGCCGCTTCGCCCTGAAAGATCATGTCCTCAGCGACGTTCCTCGCCTCGCTGATCCGGCTTGGCCACGCATGGACGACGTGGTCGTGTCCTGGCTCTTCAACACCATCTCCCCCGACTTGCTGGACGTCATCCACGAGCCCGACGGGGTCACGGCTCGGGCTGCCTGGCTTGGACTCGAGCAGCAGTTCCTGAACAACCGCGAATCCCGCGCTATGCTGCTCGACGCCGACTTCCGCAACCTCGCCCAGGGCGCCCTCTCCATCGACGACTTCTGCCGCAAGATGAAGGGTATGGCAGACGCCCTCCCTGATCTTGGCGAGCCCGTCAATGACCGTACCTTGGTGCTGAACACTCTGCGCGGCCTCAATGAACGTTTTCAGTTCATGGCCCAGTTCATCACTCGCCAGAGGCCCTTTCCGTCCTTCGCCGACGTGCGGGCTGATCTGCGCCTTGCTGAACTTAACATGGCAACTCCCTCGGCACCACCGTCGGCCCTCGTCACTTCCTCGACCAGCAAGCCGCCCACCTCCGCGCCACCTCCCGGATCTGCTCCCCCACGCCCTCCTCAGCCGGCCGGGGGGGCCTCGTCTGGAGGCAACCGCGGTCGCCGCCGCCGTGGAGGCCGCGGCCAGGGCAGTCACAGTGGACAGGGGGTCCAAGCGGCCCACCCGGAGGATCCCAATGGCCCTCCATCTTCAATCCTTGGACTGGGTCCATTCACATGTGGCCTGGCTCCAACCCCGGTGGTTCCCATGGCCCTCCACCCCCCGTCGGTGCGCAACAAGCCCTGCTGGCCAGCCATGGGCGCAGCAAGCCCTGCTGGCCAGCCATGGCGCACAGCAGGCCCCTGATGGCCGGCCATGGCCTGTACCCGGCGCCCCCGCAGGCGCCTCCTCCGGCCTGGTCTCCTGCGCCACAGGCGCCCCCTTCTATGTGGTTGCCATCGTCATGGGATACTCAATCCCTCGCCGGCGCCTTCAGCACCGTCTCCCTCAACCCTCCGCCGAGCACCTCGGACTGGGTTGTCGACTCCGGTGCCACCTCGCACATCGCCTCCAACCCTGGTATGGTCACCATGTCGCCATCCTCTTCTTTTTCCTCTTCCATCATCGTGGGCAACGGTGCCACACTCCCTGTCTTTGGCACCGGCTACTCTAACTATTCCTGGTCCTTTTCGTCTAAATAATGTTCTTGTTGCCCCGGGAATTATTCAGAACCTCCTTTCTATTCGTCAATTTACTACTGATGACCGTGTTTCAGTTGAATTTGACCCTTGTGGTATTTCTGTGAAGGATCTGCATACCAGGAACGTCCTCCTTCGATGTGACAGCACAGGCCCCTTTACACCCTCCAGCTGCCATCTTCTCCTACTGGTCCCTGCATCCTTGTGGCAACACCCTCACCGACTACTTGGCATCGACGACTTGGTCACCCCGGCAAGGCTGCTCTTCAGAGTCTTGTTCGGTCTTCCTCCATCGCCTGCAGCAAGGCCGAGGACGACTCTCTTTGTCATGCGTGTCAACTCGGGCGTCATGTCCGTTTACCTTTTTCTAATTCCTTGTCGCGTGCGTCCAAAAATTTCGATGTAATCCATTGTGATCTATGGACATCGCCTATTATGAGCATATCTGGTTTTAAGTATTATCTTGTTATACTGGATGACTGCTCTCATTTCCTTTGGACTTTTCCTCTTGCCTAAAGTCCGATACTTTCCCCACCCTCTCCAATTTCTTCAATTATGTGCACACACAGTTCGGCTGTACCATCAAGTCTGTACAATGTGACAATGGGCGGGAGTTTGACAACTCCGCTTCTCGTGCTTTCTTTCTTGCTGAGGGGTTACCCTTCGCATGTCCTGCCCCTATACCTCCCAACAGAATGGCAAGGCTGAACGCAGCATCCGCACCACCAACAACGTCATTCGCACCCTGCTGTTCCAAGCTTCCATGCCCCCCTCCTATTGGGCTGATGCACTTGCTACAGCCACACACCTGCTGAACCGCCTCCCCACCAAGACCCTCAACATGAGCACTCCCTTCTTTGCTCTCCATGGGTCCCAGCCCTCCTATCATGATCTCTGGACCTTCGGCTGCACATGTTACCCTAACCTCACCGCCACCACCCCACACAAGCTTGCTCCCCTGCTCTTCCCTGTGCACCTTTCTCGGGTACTCTCCTGACCACAAAGGCTACAAATGCCTCGACATTGCCTCGACATTGCCTCGAATCGGGTCATTATTTCTCGGCATGTTGTCTTTGATGAGACATCGTTTCCCTTCTCCACTCATCGGGCTCACCCTCCTCCTGCCGAGCTTGACTTTCTAACTGATGACGACCCGCTGCCAGTTTCTTTCTCTCCTGTAGGTACTTCTGGGGCGGCTGGCATCCTGCCACCTCTCACGCCCAGCTCATCTGGGGCCTCGCTGGGTCCCCCACCTGGTTTTGCCGCGGCCCCTCAGGTCTCGGCACCACCAGTGCTGCCCCTATCGGCAGCTCCTCCGGTTCAGGTGCCCCCTTCACCGACGCCTCCTGTACAGCTGCTTCCCCAGCCGCCTGTGCAGCCGCCTGCTGCTCCAACATGCACCAGGCCGCCCGTCGTGCACGTCTATACTCGACGTGCCCCTGCTGCCACCTCGTCGCCGGTCGCTGGCCCACCCCCCCCCCCCCCGTGCGGCCTCCTCCCCGACGCTCCAGCATGGTTCCCTCCCCACCGCTTCGTCAAGCAAGATTCTCCTCTTCCCACAGGCGCAGTTCCTATCCCGCCGGTTGCCAACACTCATGGCATGGCAACCCGTGGGAAGATCGGCTATCGACAGCCCCGCCTCGCTCTTCACGCTGAGGCGTTGTCACCACTGCCACGGTCCTGCCGGGATGCCCTTGCTGATCCCCATTGGCGTCAGGCCATGGAAGATGAATTTGCTGCTCTGAAAGACAACCACACTTGGGATCTCATTCCTCGACCTCCCCAAGCCAATGTGGTCACTGGGAAATGGATATTCAAGCATAAGTTCCATGCCGATGGCTCCCTGGACAGATACAAAGCTCGCTGGGTTCTTCGCGGATTTACACAGCGACCTGGAGTTGACTATGATGAGACATTCAGCCCGGTCGTCAAGCCGGCCACTGTCCGCACTCTCCTCACCTTGGCTCACTCCCGGGACTGGCCTATTCATCAACTTGATGTGAAGAACGCTTTCCTCCACGGGATTCTGTCCGCAACGGTGTACTGTTCTCAGCCCACCGGGTTTGTTGATCCTGCTCTTCCTGGACATGTTTGTCGGCTCAACAAGTCCCTCTACGATCTCAAGCAGGCCCCTCGCGCTTGGCACACCCGGTTTGCTTCTCACCTGCTGTCCTTGGGTTTCACTGAAGCTAAGTCGGACACCTCTCTATTCATATATCGCCGTGGAACCGAGACAGCTTACTTGCTCCTCTATGTAGACGACATTGTGCTCACTGCCTCCTCTCAGCAGCTCCTTCACCGAATTATTGCTGCACTGAAGAATGAGTTTGCTATGAAAGATCTCGGTCCCCTACATCACTTCCTTGGTGTGGCTGTTCGAGACTCCCTCTTCCTTTCCCAGTGGCAGTACACCCTGGACATTCTTGCTCGCCATGGAATGAGCGATTGCAAACCATGTACAACACCGGTTGACACTTGTGCCAAGATTGCTGCTGATGATGGCCCCTCTGTGGCTGATCCTACCGCCTACCGCAGCCGTGTAGGTGCTCTTCAGTACCTCACATTCACCCGGCCTGACATCGCCTACGCAGTTCAGCAAGTTTGTCTTCACATGCATGATCCCCGGGAGACCCACCTGGTTGCTGCCAAGCGCATTCTCCGCTATCTACAAGGCACCATCAGCCATGGTCTTGTCATTCCCCGGTCTCTTCCAACGCAACTCACCGTCTACACAGACGCCGACTGGGCTGGCTGCCCCGACACCCGTCGCTCCACCTCCGGGTATGCCGTCTTCCTTGGCAGCAGCCTCTTGTCTTGGTCCTCCAAGCGCCAGCCTACCGTCTCTCGGTCCAGCGCCGAGGCCAAGTACCGGGCTGTTGCCAACGGTGTTGCTGAGGCAACCTGGCTGCGCCAACTACTGCAGGAACTGCACCAGCCGCTGCAGTCCGCCTGCCTTGTCTACTGCGACAACGTCAGCGCCGTCTACCTCTCCACCAACCCCATCCAGCACCAGCGCACCAAGCACGTGGAAATTGACCTCCACTTCGTCCGCGAACGGGTTGCCATTGGGGCTGTCCGTGTTCTCCACGTCCCCACCACGTCGCAGTTCGCTGATGTCTTCACCAAGGGGCTCCCTTCGGCTGTTTTCATGGAGTTTCGCTCCAGTCTGAACGTTCGTGCTACCGACGCTCTGACTGGGGGGGGGGGGTTAGAGTATTTACTTCCTCTGTTATTGTGCCACCATCTATTGGCTGGCTTAGGCCCTTTGGGCTCTCCTATGTATGCATTAATCTCCTCTAGATATGTGCCACCTCTTCCAGGCTGGCTGGCCCTTTGGGCTATATATATGTAAACCTCCTCTGATTATTCAATCGATCACAATTGCCTGGTTGGCTGTGTTCCATCATCTTTAAATGTAGGGAGTTATATTTATCTGGGGCATTTTTCTCTTTGTTATCTTGTTTGGCATTTATGTTTGTGTAAAATGTATGTGCAGATTCTGATTTGAGTTCATTTGGGAGCAGTGTATGCAAACTTTGCATCCTTGTTATTTTTGTGATATCTACAATTTGAGATATGTTTTTTATTCTGGTTTTAATTCAGACATGCTTTAGTTGTTAATGATCCCACATATGCTTATCATGAGAGTCCTTGTTTTTTTTTTGTTCAATTTTCTTTCTAAAAGATAAAAAATTATCCCAAAAAAGAACAGCAGAGAAGTTATTTGGTATCCGTCATACTATTTTGCGTCATCTAAACTTGCTTTGCTATTTTGGTTAGCCTCAGAAAATGCAGTCCATGTGTGGAGAGGGGCCCATGCACACAGTGAGACCTACTTTGGGCATTACCTAGTAGATTTTTATGATGTGACCATGTGAAAAGATTTTTATGAGTGGCATGCCGCATGCCTAACAGTTTGCATCATAGGTTAAGTTATACACTACATAATTAATTAGGAAATAAAATGAGAATTGGTCACTATTGTATCAGTGAGGAGTTTCAGCCACCAGCTAGACAAGGCTCTTTGTCCATCAGTTGTAATGGTTGCATTCCTATGTTGAACCTTGTTATGCTTTATATGGTTTTGATATCTTTATTATGCAATGCTTGCAGGTATGAGAACATACTTCTTGCGACTGACATCTTGCCTGATGTTCTAAGTGCTTTAGTGAACAGAAATTCTATGTCATCAACTGTCCGGCATCCTGGTTCAACTGCTTTGGCTTATGTCCGATATTTTTTGAAGAAATACAGAGATGTGACTGGTGTGGCCAAGTGGGAGAAAAGCTTTCGGACCACTTGTGATCAGCGCCTGTTAGCTGAGCTTGATAATGGGCGGTCCATTGATGGTGATTTGATTTCTTCTTCGGGGGTTTCAGCAGGCGAGGAGATTGATGAGCAGGTCCGCCAAAAGTTGAATGGAAGGAGTTCAAGACTCTTGCAGAATATGAAAGAGATAGTGCAACGGCAAGCTGATGAAATTCAGCGCAGTTTGAAGGAAAAGAAAGTTCTTGCACCTCCCAGGAATCCACCCCCTTTTGAGAAAGAAGAAAGCTATCAAATTGCACATGACATTGTTTCGGGCTTAGTAGAATGTATCAGGCAAAATGGGGGTGCAAATCCAGATGGAGACCTTTCAACAGTTGCTTCTGCTGTTTCTGCAATTGTTGTGAATGCTGGGCATGTGATAGCAAAACATTTGGATTTTGCAGGAGGCAACTATCAAGCTGTTAATTCTGTGAGTAATTCACTAAATTTTGTTCGGCACACTTTGGTTGTCCACATAAATTCTCTTTGCTTACTGAAAGAAACTCTTGGGGACCGCTTCAGCCGTGCATTTGAAATAACTCTGGCTGTTGAAACTTCTGCTGCTGTTACAGCAGCTTTTGCTCCTCCAAAGATGCACCGCAATCAGTTTCAACCATCTCCTGAGGCCCATGATGCATATGGAAATCATACAAGTGATCTCAGCAACTCAGGGAAAGGCTTTGTTGGGAGAGCTGCAAAAGTATCTGCTGCTATTTCTGCTCTTGTTGTGGGGGCTGTTGTTCATGGAGCTGTTAGTCTTGAGAGGATGGTTGCTGCTTTAAAAATAAAAGATGGTTTGGATATTCTGCAGCTCCTGAGAGGATTAAAATCAAGTACGAATGGTGTATCCCGTCCTACTGGAACTTTTAGGATTGAAAATTCCACAGAAGTTTCGGTACATTGGTTTAGGATTCTATTGGGGAACTGCAGAACTGTCTATGATGGGCTTATTGCAGATATTCTTGGAGATTCATACATTCTTGCACTCTCAAGGTTGCAGCAGATGCTTCCTCTAAGTGTAATCTTTCCTCCAGCCTATTCAATTTTTGCCATGTTTCTTTGGAGACGATATATTTTTAACCGCGAAGATCCACAGCTCTATCAGTCTCTGTCAAACGCAATAAGCGATATTACCCGACATCAACCTTTTCGGGAGATCTGCTTCCGTAATACACATCGACTGTATAATCTTCTGGCTTCTGATGTTGGTGATTCAGAGTTTGCAGCCATGCTTGAAGGTCATAGCCCAGACAGGAATTCTAAAATATTGCCATTTATACCTCTCCGTGCCCGGCTTTTTCTGGACGCTCTTATTGATTGCAACGCACCAACTATTCAGGGGGATGGTGCTTCAGAGCCTTGTGACCCCAAAGATAATGAATTAAAGCTTTCAGAGAGGCTTATGCAACTTCTTGATACTCTTCAACCTGCAAAGTTCCATTGGCAATGGGTTGAGATGAGGCTTTTTTAGATGAACAAGCTCTTATGGAAAAAGTTGCAGCAGGCAAGACAGCACTTGAATCACTTAGGTCATTATCTCCTAATGCTGAGGGTTTTGCCCTTTCTGATAGTGAAAAAGGGTTTACTGAAGTGATTCTATCGAGGCTACTTGCTAGACCTGATGCTGCTCCTCTCTATTCAGAAGTTGTCCACCTTCTTGGCAAGCTTCAGGAGTCGCTTGTTATGGATGTAAAATGGATTTTGCAAGGGCAAGATGCTATTCTTGGCCGCAGGTCAACAAGGCAGCAGCTTCTTCATATTGCCCAACGAAAAGGGCTTTCAACAAAGGCACAGGTTTGGAAACCATGGGGTTGGTCCAGCTTGCTTAGCGATGCCATTGCTAATAAAACTGCAAAAAGGAAGTTGGAAGTCACATCAATTGAGGAAGGAGAAGTTGTGGATGACACTGTTGATGCTAAAAGGCCTAGCAGGAACCCCCCTAGTGTTGATAGAAGCCCTGAAGGGATTAGATCAATAAATAAATATTTAACTGAGAAAGCCCTTGCTGAATTAGTATTGCCATGCATCGACAGAAGTTCTGCTGATATCCGTGGTATACTTTCTGTTGATTTGACCAAACAGATGGGGGCTATTAGTGAACATATCAAAGCAATAGCACGGAATGGTGCTAAACAAGCTGGTTCAGTTCCTTCAGGAAATGAAGTGCCATCAAACAAATCAAGTGGTCGTAAAGGAATTCGAGGTGGAAGCCCAAACATTGGCAGAAGAGCTCCGGTTGGCAATGACCCAAGTCCTCCTTCGGCTTCTGCTCTGAGGGCAGCATTGTGGTTACGCCTCCAATTTATCATTAGGTTGCTTCCAGTAATCATGGCAGATAGGTAAGTTTACATGTTTTGCCGTTTTGGTTAGGTTACCTCAGTATTTGATTCGACATGGATTTTTGATAGTTATACATACAGGTTTGTCATAGATTGTACTTGTGTCAGATGCTCTAGCTTTTTGTGGTATTATTTTTTTTTTTTTTTTTTTTTTTGTCTGGAATCACTTAACAGGAAGAATATAGACCTTTACAGCAGTTCAAATGTGATGAAAAAAATCAGCACATTTTTTATACTACATAGAAGTGTTTGCTTGAATATTACAGCACCTTGTCTACTGTCTGCCCTATGTTGTTTACACATTTTGTCACTGATCATTTGATGGACTTTATAATAGCCTGTCCCGAAGGGGGTTATGAATCCTTGTGGCACTTTACTGTTATAAATGCTTTATTGAGGTTCTTTTAATATGCAATGCAGTATCTGCAAATATAGTTTTCTAATAAAGTGAACTGAGTCAGAACTATAAATTTCTGATGACCAATATGTCAATTAGAAAACTGAATGTGACCATAGTTCTTTCCATTTGCTTGGCATTTGTTACTACTTTCATTTCACCAGATTAAAGTGTCCTCAAGTAGTGTAAACTTTCTTTTACTAGGCTATCGTTTGGAAACTTTCCTTTCATAACAAATGTTCGCTCTTATTCTTACACATACTGACTATGAAAATTCTTAGGAGCATGAGGCAAACACTTGCTTCTGCAATTCTAGGCCTGCTTGCAACGCGCATGATTTATGAAGATGCAGATTTGCCCCTTCCTCCTACCAATGCAACTGCTTTAAGGCGGGAGGTGGATTCCTTGCTGGAACCTCCCTTTGACGTCCTGCTTGATCGGCCTGGTGAAAGTCTTTTTGAGAGGCTTTTATGCGTTCTCCATGCACTGCTTGGCAGCTACAGACCAAGTTGGCTGAAGTCAAGGTCAGCCTCTAGGTCGACAATTAGAAGTCAACGAGATTTCTCTGCATTTGATAATGAAGCAGCCAAGGGCTTACAGGTTAGTTCATTTGCTTGAATTCATAAACGCATACTAGTTTTTCTTTTAGCTTTTAGGCTGTTGCATCTTTCTGCAAAAAAGTTCGTTTTCCTTTGTCTTTGCTATACAGTGATTGGCTTAGGGCTTCATTTTTTCCCTTTTCTGATATAATACAACTAGTTGATTTGTACCTATAAATATTTTCATGCAGCATATGTAGCCCTGTGGCCTCTTATGTACCTATAATTCTTTTGTCTCTTTTTCAGTCTGCGTTGGATCACATAGAATTACCTGAAACAATCAGGCGTAGGATCCAAGCGGCCATGCCTCTTCTTCCGCCATCTCGGCACCCTTCTATGCAATGTCAACCTCCTCAGTTGTCGTTGGCTGCATTAACACCACTCCAGAGCAGTACGTCTGGTGCTGGTTCTCAACAGAAAAGTTCTGTGAGTTGGGTGCCAACTAATGTCTCGAGCAGGAGCATGGGAGTATTGCCTTGTCATGATCCTGAAATGGAGGTAGATCCATGGAACTTGCTCGAAGATGGCACAAGCTGCCCTTCCACATCATCTGGAAGCAATGGCGCAAGTGGAGTGACTGGTGGCCATGCTAATCTGAAAGCGTGCAGCTGGCTTAAGGGTGCTGTGAGGGTGAGGAGGACAGAACTGACCTACATTGGGTCTTTAGATGATGACAGCTGATGCGTGTATGATTATTTTTGTGAATTGGATTGGAGGCAAGAGGAGATTAGTCTCACTTGTTGGCAAAACTGATGGTATTTGACATTTCTGCTGTGTGCAAGTTAAACATCAATTCTTCGAGAGTTTTGTACCACAAGATGGAAAAACCATGGCGTTAGGTTGGTGGTGTTGGTGTAGAATGATTACCATCGTCGCCCCCCGTTTTGTTTTAGGGCCTGTGGGGGCTACTGTATATATAATGGAAAACATTGATCCATTCTTGAGGCATGGCCCGAGAAGACACATCCACATCCAATGGGGAGCTGTGTAGCTTATTTCAGAATTAGAAAGTCATGCAGTAGATTTGTAGCCAAAAGCCGTGTACTTGTTTTTCGGTTCTGTTGTAATCTATAGTAAATGCCACATATATAGATTTGTAGCCAGCGACGAAGCCAGAAAAAAAATTAGGGCGGGCTGAACAAAAGTCTACAGCGAATTATCTCTACTATGATCCTTCACAGTAGACATATATATAATAGCTTCAATCAAACTTATATTGAAAACATCGACCAACGATGAAATTAACAAAATACATTATGAAAAAAAAAAGAAGATAAAGTTCATTCGTACCGAAAGGACCAATTGTGAAACTAATAAACAGCGCATGATGTTGCCCCACATTATTCCTCCGAAGTAGCAACCTACACAAATAGACATAATTGATTAGTCATACATATATGAACCTCTAAATTAAAAAAATTAGAAGAGAATAGAGCATACCACTATTTTTTAGGCAATAACATACGACACTTTTTCATCTCTTGAAACCGCTTTTTGATATTTTCATTATCAATCTTTCTAAATATTAGTTGAATAGAGGATACCACCTCCTTTACTTGAATAGTAGTTGCACAAAGTTCTTTTTGATATACTGAAAATATAAAAATTAAAATATACCATGAATCAAACAATCAATCTTTTAATCACAGACTTAGTGTCTCAGCCTTACATTCACAGATTCATAAAAAAAAATCTCCTGCCGCTGGCTGCCGCTGCTGCCTAGAAGGACTGGAAGGCGGAAGTTGTGCCATGCCGCTCGCCGTGCCCCCTGTCGTGCTGCCCACCGGCCGCCGCGTCCCCCCAAAGCGGCGCGCTGGTTGCCTGGCTGGAGCGCCCTAGGGCTGAGGAGGCAGCCCGTTCGCCCTCACCTTTGCTGCGGCGCCCGCACCGGAGGAGGCGAGGAGGCAGCCTGCTCATGGCTCGCCTGGCTGCAGCGCCCCCCCACAGGCCGCAGTTGTGCAGGAGCTGCGCCGCCTACCGCCGCCGTCCGTGCGACCGCGCGTGGAGTCTTTTTTTTGCGACGAAAGAAGAATTATATTAGATAATAGCTGGGTACATCAACACATTACAGTTTCTCTAGATTACATAAATATCTAGAAATTCATCTAAATTGTACCCATGCTGTGAATAGCTCCAGATCTCAAACTCAAACCTATTTGACACTTTGTATGGATGACTGCATAGGAAAATACTCGGCAACAATTGTTTTCGGCCAGACAGTAGATGCCCAACGGACGGCCAACATTCCTGCAGGCGGAGTTGAGAAACTTCTTCTTCTTCCTTGTGTCTTCCTTTTTCTTCTTTCTGCCACCAAAGAACGAGGAAGACTGATCTGAAAATTATTCTCCCTAGTCTTTCATCGTGGCCAGATCCAACCACAACAAAACGAAGAAGGGACCGGAGAAAATTATTCCATGGCGGCGGCATCATCTCCGCGTTGATGCCGCCGTTTGGAAACACACGTCTCCATGTCATCATGTCGATGAAGATGTTGATGCCGTAGATGCCGCCTTCATCTTCAACATATCCGCCATAGAGAAAATGATTCCACCCCACACCCTCACCGTTGGCGAAGAAGAGCAGGAGGAAGAGATAAATCTCCAATACCAAGAAACTTGGCATTGAGAAACCCTAAACCTAGAGACTCAATCTAATAGAAAAAACTTACTAGAAAACAATGGATCCCCACCCCCTCCGACCTCTGGCGATATGCCGGAGGAGGGAGGGGGACCAGCGGTGGAGACACCGAGCGGCGGCGGCGGCGTGCGAGACACCCTAATAGAGACACAGAAAACCCTAACAGAGACGCAGACCCCTAACAGAGACACAACGCGTGGAGTCAGGACGGAAAAGGGGAACGGGGAGTCGAGCATGCCTGGAGTCGAGGAACAGGAACGGTGGATTGAGGGTTCATTCACTAGTGGGCTTTAGGTTTCTCTGTTCTCTAAAATTAGGCCCAAAACATGTCAGCCCTTCCTATTCAAGCCTACCTGGCAGCCGTAGGCAGGGCTTTACGTACGCAGATATATGAATTCTAAGGGGGTGCTACGGTGGGGCTCTACGTATCTGGCAGCTGTAGGCAGGGCTCGAGCCCGAGTAGCCCGGCCGCTAGCTCCGTCGCTGTTTGTAGCATTGCTTATTTTGCTTTAGCTGCTAGTGGGACCCACTGCCTTGGCATCATGAGTAGTTTGGGTCGTTTTATAAACCGACCGACCTACTGGTTTGCCTTGTGTGTGTTTTCGGTACAGTATTCCTTGTAGTGATGAATTGCTTGCTTAAGATAAATGTAGGAAGGAGTTTTTTTTACAAGGAACATAAATTTATTTATCAGCAGCAAGAAGCTAGAACTCTGATCATGATATCATAAATCCCTGTGCGCTCACAGATAGCAATGGCATGGTCAAGAGAGGGCTTCTGAAGAACTCTGGTGTACTGCCAATCCACCCACTGAGACCTAGCCACGACTGGCTTCCTCTTGAGTATCACACTGACATAGAAATCCGTGTGAAACTGAGGGTTGAAACCTGTAGTCAAACTGAATCTTAGGCAAACCTTTAGGATCAATCCTCCTCTGATCATGAGCTTTCCTAGTCATGCCCTTTGCTCGATAATCTGCGATGTGAACGTATCGGAGAAGCCCAAGTGAACACCCTGCTGCCCTGGCTGGTGAGCTGGAGCTTCAACTTGCTCTTCTTCATCATCATCATCATCATCATCATCATCTCCTTCCTCCTCAATCTCATCTGAGCCGTTATTGTCTCTGTCAATGCTCTTCTTCTTTTTGCTAGGCTCAACTTTGTAATCCTTTGTCTCATCATCATCAGAAGAGGAAGAACCACTTCCTTCTGCATACACTGGTGCTGTCAAGGCTGCTGATCTGATAGGTCTCCTCCTTGACTCCTTATCATCTTGCCTAGCTTTCTTGGATCTTTCATGATTTGGATCATGTTTGGCTTTGGTCCGAGGATCAATATGACTGCTCATAGCTGCTGCAGCCCTATATCCAAATAATTTGCAAAGAATTTCAGAAACTATGCCAAAGAGTCATGTCATATATTGCAATTAGAGATACAATTATTTGTCTAATCTTTGCAAGCACCTAGTCCATAACCTGTACTAGGATCACAAGACATCATCGACAAACAATAATGACCCTAGAAGCAATATTGAAGAAGAATTGAATTGAAATTGCAGAGGAGCCTGCACTGCTGCGTAATACCAGACACGTCCGGTAGGCATACTGGACATGTCCGATATGCACGGACAGCAAGCTTAACCAGAGATTTCAATCCAATCCTCAACCATTTCACTCCAAACTTTAGGCATTGCTTCTAGATAGGTAATGCAACATTTCTACCAACCAGGTTTGCAAAAGAACTTCTAACCACATAGGCCGGAAGGGGTCCGATTTTGAATACCTTAAGAGAGGGGAAAAGAATGGAAATCCAATATCCAACAAGTAGATCCTTGATTCTTGATGGGAAAGTGGTCCAATCCTCTCCTCCTTGCTTGCTTTCCTCGATTAGATCACTTGGTTGCCATTGAGAGAGAGAGAGAGAGAGGAAAAGAGGGTTTGGGTGCTGGCTATTTGAAGAAAAGAGAGAGAAGTAGACCAGTCCGAAGGGGTACGCCACCCTTAACTACCTGCGCACACCAGACATTTAGCATACCAGGAATGTCCAGTATTTGCAGGTTAGCTATTTTTTCGCCAATCAATGTCATTTCTTTTCCAATCCCCTTCACTTTCATGTCTTAATTCAAAATATTGTCTAAGCTTGATCCAAGCTAGGCATGATCTCTATTATACTTCCAAGGTTTCATCTCAAACTATCAGGTTTGGATATTCCGAAGAGCTCCATACTTCTTCATTTAATCCATCCACCAAAATGTCTTGGTTATCTTATGTCCATGTTTCAAGAAGTGAGATCCAAAGAGAGAGATATACTAACTTAGAGTCAATGGACTTGAGAGGATCATGCCATATGTGATTAGCCAAACAAATATCATGGGAGCAATAATCACATACAATACATGACAAGGTCACAAAGACTGAGAACCAAAAAGATTTTTTTTTAAAAAAAACACACAACCTACACATGCTAGTAGAGGTTTTGAAAATTATTTAACCTATATCACTTCAAATGCAAAATCTAGCAACCTATATCATTTCAAATGCACATTCTAGCATAAAGGGCCTTAGATGCACTACACTGCATGTATGTAAATTCATACCTTTACCTTGAGCCCACAATGATTCCACTAAGATGACTTATAGCATGATATTCATTTAGTTGACCTCATTTGCCAAATGATCATGCTTTCAATCTAGAAATCAATTCTCATACATAGGACTACAAATGATACTTGATAAATTTGCTAGTCCACATAGACTCAAAATAGAAACTTATCTCCTCCTAAAATAGTGCATCAAGTAGTGGGAAGTACTCAGAATATGCACTTCGTTCTATTAAGAACATGGGAGACAATTCTCTATTTTGGGCACAATATAGATAAATTGCCGAGTATTGAATTGAGTGAAGAGATGCTCGCAAACCACTTAGATATAGCTAATCATAATTATCAAGGTAGATCAAAGATGCATAGAAGAGTGCAAGTCAAAGTTCTGGTCCAAGTCTTTGCGCGCACGTCTAGTGTGGGAATTTTGTGCTAGCAGAAGTTTTGCTCTTTCGGCAGAAGTTCTGCTCTTTCGGCAGAAGTTCTGTTGGTGACTAGAAGTTCTGGTCATGGACCGAAAGTTCCGGTTAAGTTCTTCCTTCGCCCATTTACAAAGAGCAGTTCTTCTGTCCTCTACCATACTAGACATGTCCGGTAGACATACCGACATGCCGGTATGTGCAGGACAGAACCAGCGAACTTCATAGTTTGTGATATTTCCTTTTATTCCTTTTTCATTTCTAAACATCTGCATCTCAATCAATGTATTGCATATAGCCATTAAACATTTCATATTAAACTTTCAATTGAATCTAATTAGCCACTTCCAATATTTCACAAGTTTATCAATTTGTGAAGTAATGAGCGTTAACAAACCAAGTAACTATCCTATATGTTTAAGTACTTATCATTTATGATGAAGATGAAGCATAGGATATCAACACAAGGAATCTTCGGGTCAACCATACATGAGAGTATGATAGGAATAGATTGATAGGTTGAGTTAAAATGTCAATTTGCTTGCTCAACCACCCTGAAGCATTCATCTCACCACCTAGTACCTGCAGCAACATCCTAAGCACACTTTGGTACCCAACCCTTGTTGGGTCCTTTTGAGTTAGTCAACAAATGCTTAGGTATCCAAATGGCTTTAGTATTAGTTTGTGGTGAACACATCACCTTGCCAGTACTAACTCCATTCGTGGCCTTTCTAAGCATATTATTAAAACCAAATGTGTTTGGCTTAGGAAAATTACTCTTTGGGCAATTATAGCTCAAATGCCCTTCCTTCTACACATATAACAAATGCGCCCTTGATTTGCCTTTTGCTTGTTTTGCTTGTTGGGACATCCATTGACCGTGTGCCCTACTTCATTGCAACCATAACATCTCCTTGTTGCAATTAGGGTTCTATTACTTGCTTCTTTATAATTGGGACAACTTTTGCTAGGATGGTCCAACTTGTTGCACTTGATGCAAGCACTTGATTGAATATTCTTTGCTTGCTTGGCCAACCTGTTTGAGGCCTTTTGATCAGCCACTTCCATCCTGTTGGCATAACTCTTGTTTGGACACATAGCCCATTCATGCCCATACAATCCACAACCATAGCATAGTCTCTTCTTGTATTTTATGCTCTTGGTTGCGTTGGCATTGTTTGATGTGTGATTCATTTATTGAGCTTTGAGGTTGACACGGTTTGAACCCTTCTCAAGCTTCTTCACCATGATGTCATGGTTATCTTGAGAAGGTTGTGCTCCCTCCTTAGCCTTCGACCGAATCACGTCTTTCTTGAGTCCTTCCACTTCTTCTTTGAGCTCATGATTTTCTAAATAGTTATGCTCAATCAAAGATTGGCTTATTTGAGAAGCACACTCATTAGTACTAGAAACATTTAATTGAGATTATGTGCTAGTGAGCGTGAGAGTATGAGGTTGAGAAGTTTTTACCGATGTGACAACAAACTCATTAGCTACCTCAAGCATGATATGTGATTCTATTAATTTCTCATGTGAGCACTTGAGAAGAACATACTTTGCTTGTATACTACTAATTTTTCACCCTGTTGCATCATCAAAATTTTGTTGTAATAGGGCCAAAATAGATGCAATAGCTTGATATAGCATCAATTTCACATTTTACGCGGACCGATGCAATAACCTCTATTGCAATAGCCTATCGCATCAGTTTGCTATTGTCGATGCGAGAGTCATTTATTGCATCAACCAACTGTTGTCTCTTGCATCAAAATATTTTGATGCAAAAGAGATATTGCATCAAAATTGATTCGATGCGAGATCCCTATTGCATCGACCATGGATAACTCTTGTATCAACGATAGATAGATGCAATAGGTTATTGCATTAAAATCATGTCGATGTAATACATCTAATAAATTTGATGCAATAAGAATTGCTATTGCAACAACTAACTTTCAGTGTAATAGACCATATTGCATGAACATTAGGTTCGATGCAATACAACCTATTGCATCAATATTTTGGTGTGATGCAATTCCATCTATTGCTTCAAACATTAGGTTTGATGCGACATAAAATATTGCATCGACATGTGGTTTGATGCCATACAAAATATTGCATCAAAATGATGATTGATGAAATACAAAATATTGGATCCACATTTTATTTATTTTAATAGAAATAATTTCGCTGCATCGTGACCCACAAAGATACAAAATCCGACACAAAAGTGAAATCATATTAATAACTTTGATCATCCACATTCAGTAATTTGTACAATGTAATGCAGGCAAAGGTTTTCCTATTTTGAAAAGTAATTGCAGTATTCCATAACCGACCACTAACTTATTATAGAATTAAACAAATATGCATGACTCTTAACACAGATCAGTATAGGGTCTTTCGCATTGCAGAATTTTTGATTGAGTTCTTCCCAAAGGTCCCTCAAGTTTCATCTTCCTGAAACATTCCAAATAACATATGCATCAATAATATATATGGGAAAATGACACTTAATTAGCATCCTCAGATGTAAGATGATCAAGAGGACATTATTGTCATAAAAAATGGATTATTTGTTTGGCTTGTATGAAATGCAGCCCACATCTGTAGCCATTTCTTAAAAAATTAAAAAAAACATGCAGCAACTTACTATCTAGATGGTGAAAGAGGACACAAATAACATTTCAATAGAAAAAATCACATAGCTGCCCTATTTTCCTTTCAAATGCAGCCCACACATGTAGCTTTGTCTTAAAAAAAATAACATAGCTGCAACTAACTTACTGTCTAGATGGTGAAAAATCACATGGCTCCTCCATTTTCCTAGATGCCACATTTAAATAGTTCATGACTCAAGAAATATAGACATTGACCCTTTGTAATCATATAAATATTTTCAGCTCATACCTTTCCTCCTTTCTTCCTTTTATCTCACTTTTTAGCTAAAGCACTATTCCTCAATGCCTACGGTGTAATGAATTTGGGTGCCACATTATTGCCTTTATCATTTGGGAAAAGAGATATTGGTAGTGCTGCGAGTAAAGCGAGGAACTTCAATGCTATTTTGCGTATATAATAATTGCAGTGACATCTTTGAATAATGCTAATGAATAATGCAGTGTCACCACGACTAAAAGGATTCTTGGCCTGGAAGAGAGATCGAGACAAATCAATTCTTGCAAATTAACTCAAACAATACTGCATTTCTTACAGCCAATAATTGCAGCCAAACTATTATTTAAATAAACAGTGTTTGTCTTCTCATCTCTGTGCCGTCAAATTCTGGTGTGTTTTCGACATGTTGCTTTGCAAACTGATTGCAGGGGTGGCCAGTGGGAGGGACTCGCCACAATCCAACAAGGTGCGGAGTTTTATCGGGAGGCTCTCCCAGCTGAGAGGTTTGTTGCCTGCAAGCACTTTCAAGTTTGAATCAACTGTTAATATATTGATGTGCCTATGTTCACCATTTACTAACTACTTACTCATTGATTAAATAAGGTGTGAAAGGGATGGACTGATGAGGATCTTTACTTGGCTTGGACAGACGTGATCTTGCTGTTTTTATGCCCAGCCCTTATGAGAAGTAGTAGGTGTGCAGCTCCTCTGTTTTTAATTTATGTCTTGTGTGCGTGCCTCTTGAAACCTATGATCTTTGCACACCATTATTTTTCTAGGTTGTTAATTTTCCTTTGGGAGACCGATACTGTTCCTTAAAACAGTGTCAATGTATTTCTAATGTGAACTATTATTAATTATATAATATAATTCTCTGTTTTTCTTAAATGTTAACTAGGACAAAATTTGGCACTAAATAGGCCGACCAAAATGTTGCACGCAATGCACCGATCAAAATCACATAGAGAACTGAAGTGGGCCTGGCTTCAAGTAAATATATAAAAATATTATTTCTTAGGATATAATTTGAAGATGAATTGTCCAAATGTGGAAATTGATTTTAAATGTGACCAAGAGGATGTGGTTTCCAATAATGGAATACATGGTGAGGTGATGATTAGTCATTGCCTTGTTGTATTTGAGAAATTAATTTTTTGTTATTATTTTTGTCTATTAGAAAATAAGGAAAATTTGGTTACTTTATTGCCTTTGAGTCTCTAGCTTAGTCAATGGCGAGATGCAGTGCGGTGCATAGCGGCTAAGGGGTGATGTGACATAGGGAGACAGACAGCTTAGGGAGTGATGTCTCTGCCCCAAGTCATTATCCTGGGCCTCAAGGCACTTGTGCTCAAAGATATGTTTTAGCATCTTACAACGTAAAATTTTTGATACAATCCTGACCTTGTATCACATCGAATCACTGCTTAACTGATGCAATAGTAGTCACCATTGCATCATTGTTTAGCACTATCAATTTGATGCAATAGTACTATCTACTTACATCCATATTCTAAATTGGTGCAATACCTCTTACATATTGCATCAGAAAATCAATACTAACGCAACAAAATTAGTCCAATGCAATAATTTCTACCTATTGCATCTTGGGTACGAAATTGGTGCAATAGCCCATTCCTATTGCACCGATATGAATTACTATCGCATCAAATTTCTCTTTGATGCATTAACAACCACCTATTGCACCAAAATTGAAAAATTAATGCAATAGCAGCTACCTATTGCATCGGATTTGCATTTGTTGCAAGATGAAGCGATGCAATAGGGTCAAAATTTAGCAGTGGTAACATATTGTATTTGCTTGATAGTTCATTGTTGGTATCTGTTAATGCCTACTGAATAATCCGCAAGTGCACGGATATGATGTAGCACTTCACCAGATGAATAGACCCAGTTTTAATATCGAACCCAAGGGAAGATGTGTAAGGGTAATCTAAACTACAACTTAACCACCTGAATAGCAAACAAGGCTGTAGAAAATAGGAATGTAGAGAAGACAACTAAGGCTTCTAATTTAGGCTTAAGTAAAATATGTCTAAGATGTTTTATTGGGGAATTGGATAGAGGAGCACAGGCAAAACTGTAACCCGACTACCAATTATTCTCCTACTTGGCCTACCGACAGGATAGTGGATTATATAAGATTCAACGGAGCTATAAAGTCACCTCCACGAGCTACCACCAAATCCGGAAGATAGGATACATCTACGAGTAACAGAGTCTAAGCACCATGCTTACACTACGAATACTACTCTAACCCAAGAGCTACAAGGATTAAAGTACTCAAAAGAGTCGCAAACCAGAAAAACAAGATAAACAATGTTACTTACTTGAACTCTGTCACACCCCAAAATTCGTGTTTGTTACTTACTTGCACATTTCTATTGTTTCATCACTTCCATCATCCAGCCCTTCAACCACAACATGTGTCCTATCCTTCCATATGTCTCTACATGTTTGAATGATAGTTATCAACATCATCGTGCTTGTTGTTCCTGCTACATGTATGCCATTTATTTTGCATCCACATTTCCAAGAAAATCAGTGACCTATCTGTTCAATCCTTTTTCTAGCATGTTCCTATGGTAGCTCCACACCTATGTGCAAATGGGATTCATCCTTGATGCTGTAAAGACTGAGGTTGGTGTTCTCCATGCTTTGTGCCCCTGCTGTCCTAGTAGTGGCTCATCTCCAACTTGCAATCGCGTTCCCAGGCTGATCGCTTATCAAAATAGCATGCCTTTTTGCCAACACATACTCTATGCATTCCTCAATATCCCCATAAAATAGATCACCATTTGGTGCTGCTACAGCCATGCCCTTGCTGCTCATAACCTCGCTGTCCGCCAACGTGCACTGGCACTTTGCTACGTTCTCCATTAAATAATTCCCTGGATCACCTTGTTGTTCGCCAATTCCAACTATGCAAACCACCACCATTGTTCTTGCTCCTTCATGTTCCATGACCAGAAATAATTTCCTGATAGTATCTCACCAGATCATCTCACTCTAGTATAGTTGTTGCCACATATGATTCCTCTCATCAAGCTTGCATTGTCATCGATCACATGTGATCTAGCCCTTAAATCTTAGTAAGGTTACTTCATGTCCTATCCATCTTATCTACAATCTTATGATCTTTTACCCTTCATCAGTAAGTCCTTGTCCTCTCTAAACCTTACAAGTTACCCACATATATCATGTCTATGCTATTCCTATCATTTATCAAACCTTCCAACTATCATGTCAAGTTGTTGCTCCTGTTTTAGTAGTTTTTGCGCTCAATCGGTCGCAGTTACAACCACTAAGTGTTTCAAACCATTTTGTATTATTTTTATAATGCTTGATGTAATGTTTTTAGGTCTCTTTATGGTGTTTCTGCTGGTTGTTGATGACGTTAGAAGTGGAGCTATGCAAGGTTGATCCAGAAGGAAAGTTGGACATGTTTGAGCACTCTTGGAGGCAAGTGTGACATGAGTTCCCTTGTTACCTAATAACCTTAGAATCATTTTCATATGCATGTGTCTAATATGATGAACCCCTAAGGACTTTACCTAGCACTCTTGTTATCCTATATTCCTTGTTACCTTGGGTTTTGCATATGGGTAGTTGCTTAGTTTACAATCACTAAACTATTATAATGTTAATCTTGATTAATGACTTATGGAATCAATGGTTTAAATGATGCTTGTTGGCAACATGGATATCAGGGGGCTAGAGCATTGGGTCTTTTTGGGTGCTCTAGTCTGCCCTCCATAAGGACTGAATCTTAAAGCGGCCACCTAGGATTTACCATACAGCCATGAGGGCTATATGGCTCTGGCTTTAGCTAAGTAAACTGAACTTCTCTATCTTATTAGTGGTTACCGAAAGTCGCAAAAGGGGGGTGCCAAGAAGGGTATGGCTCTTGTCCTGCCGTTTGTGTGTACTGGGCTGCGGGTCATTTGTGAACCACTCTCGGAGGAGAGCATCTATATCTACTTGGTCAATCCGAAACCTAGCGGCTACTAACTTGTTAGGGGGACTTTCGAAAGGCTTCATAGTGAACCCTGCCGACTTACCATGGAAGTGAGTCAAGAGGCTAGCTACCTCGGACGAAAGGGTAAATCACGACTCTTGGTGAAAGTGTACACACTCTGCAGAGTTTGATCAAAATGTTATAACAGCCGTGCTCACGGTCACGAGCGGCCTGGATCCTTTTCGAGATAGATGGTTCGATGGATGATTCTGGTGATGATTAATCTTGATAATGGTAATTAATTATATTCACTTGGGGTGCTAAGCATAACCTAACAAGTCAGGAATAATAATAAAATGTGACCTACTAAAAATGCTTACCGCAGTTCAACCGTGTCTTGCCTTTTGAGCCTTACATCCCCTCATGTTATGCTTGCTGAGCATGGTGCGCTGACGCTTGCTTTACAATCAACAAAATCCTGGATGGGTACCAGATGCTGGATTCAAGAGATGTGTCTTCTTCAAGATGTTCCATGAGTACTAGGCGAGTGCTCCTCCAATCAACCATCCCTGTGGTGTATGGAGACCCAAAGAGTAGATATAGAATAGTTTTTGCTATGCTTTGTAATAGATGTAAGTCTTGTTGTAACTATGTTTGGATATTGTCTTTGATAAATATTGTCTTTGATAATCTCCATTTTTGTCACTATATGTGTCATGTGGACATCCTGGGCACACATATAGTTAGCGCTTGGTATTCTTCAGAAAAACCGGCTGCGATAAAGTCTGAAGTCGATTCGAAAGCAATCTCAGATACAAGCCATAGAGGAACACCGATAGGCCGATACTTTCCTCCAAAACTCTCTAATTCTATCTCTCCATTTCTAATATAGAACTAGCTTCTAGAGGTATAGAACTAGCTCTCTCTTGGAATGCTAACTCTAGGGAGGTTATCCATTCAAGGGACACCTCCCTAGATCCTAACTAGGGTTTCTCAGTAAAGCTCTTCTTCTTTTCAAGATGGATCCTCCTGGGGGGTTGCCTCTCCTTTTATAACCTTGGCAAATCAACGTGAGCCCTTGGATCAAACCGACTTCGGCGGATAGTGGGGATCAAACCTCAAAGGCGGTGGAGCAACCTAGTCGAAGCGAGCTGTGAGTGGGGCCCACATGGGATTGGCTGGTCTGGGGTGGGATGGCTGGTCCCACCCTGGCTGGGCTTCGGCCCACCTTCAGTGCACAATCTTCTCGTCCCTTCTAGAATCTTCCTATGTAGTCGTGGTGTCCAATCTTGCATTCTATATTGTTTTATAGCTCAAAAATGTGTCATTTCTAGTGTATGCCTGCAAAATCACTAATTCACCAAAACTCATGGAATTCGTTAGTCAAAGCCCTACTTCTAGGTAGATGGATTGCTTTTAAGTCACTTTGGAAGGTTAGTTGATGGTTGGATTTGAACATTAATGACCGTCAACATTTATCTAGCCTTGCCTTAAGCTTAATATTTTCTTTCTCTAGTTGTGATGCACTAGAGGAGAGATTAGTAACTAAAGCATGCTCAATTGACAGTTTTTCATACCTTTCATTGATTGTCTTTAGTTCTTCCAACTTGAACATGAGAAACATTTCTTGTCTTTCAAGCGATTGGTCTTGCTTATAATTCTCCTCCTCTAGCTGATCATTCTTCTCAACTATCTTCACGAATATGAGCTTGTCCTTGTTGCTGAGATGATTAAGAGTGTAGTTGTTTTCAATTTCAATGTTACTTTCTACTTGATCATCTACTTGTACTATCTCCTTTTCATCAAGGTTCTTCACTTGATCTTTCTTGATGAGGTTTTGTCACACCCCAAAATTTTTATTTTGGGGGTGTGCATAGAAAACACTAAATAAAATCTAGGATTTAATATTTTCCTAAAAGTTCCCAAGCTTTAGTTAAGTTGTTATCAATTTAGCGAGTGAAACAAAATATTTTCTAAAACTTTTACAACTTAATATAACATGTTTGTTGTATTTTATGCCATTGCATAGTGTTTATGTATAAAAAATGAATTTAAAATTTTTCAAATGTGCCTAGGGTTTGAATCAAAGAAAATCTCTCTTGATCTTTGCCCATGTTTCCATAACCTCAAACCTATGATGAAATCCTTGGAACCTATACACCTTGAATCCTTGTTCTAAAAATCTTGATAGAGCGTCAACCATTCATCTTGCCAAACACCCAAACTCATGTTCTCTAAAACTCTAACTAGTCATACCCTTGCTCTCTCTTTCTTTTATCCTTTCTTCCTTACATTTGAGTTTCCTAATCCTTTTTGATTTAGTCTTTTCCATATCTCAAAGTCTATGCTAAGTGATCAATCCATATATCTCTTCTTGCTCACACCATTTAACCATCACCTCGTTCAAGCCAAATCACTCGCATATCGTGCACTCAAGTTGATCTCAATTTGAGCTTGCTCTTCTTTCCTCACCTTAGGCAACACCCCCATGGACTCTTTGTCATCTACCTTATCTCCTCTCAAGCAAAGCCCACAACCCAAAAATACTCCAAGTAACCTACTCTATAATTCTATCCTCGATTCGGGCCGAACCCGGTCCAAACCATGCCTTAACTCTTGCCTCGGATCAAAGCCCAAACGTCCTTCTCTCTTTAGTGGACCAACATTAAGACCAACCATCACTCTAACTGTTCCTCTCTCCTCTCCCACGTCACCCCCTTGGAGCCTCTCAATATTCCACAAAAATATCAAGCAAGGCATCAAAATATCAAGCCAAGACCCTTTGGCTTCCAACCCTTGGTCTCCCCTCACTTCCCCTTCATATATACCACCCCACAGCCCCCTCACGCCTCTCCCCTCATTCCCCATGTCAAGAAAAGAGGAGGGACGCCCCTGCAGCTCCTCATCCTCCCCCATGGCTGCCCCGATCAACCGCAACGCGAGAAGGATGCCCCGATGCACAAGATCATCGTCACCGGCCGCCGTTGACGCCTCCCCTCCCTCCACCACACCTATCCCTAGGGTGAGAACACTCCATCATCTTCCCCTTGTTTTTCTTGTATCTATCGCTGCATATTAAGTACCATAGATGACACATAGTTGATCCCCGATGAAGTTTACCCGGTGTATGTGTTGCTGTCGTTGCGGGCAGATTTGTTGTCGTTGACGGAATCAGCGTTCCTCGCTGTTTCGTTCCTCCAATCATCAATCCCTTTGGTGAAGTTGTAGATTATATCCTTGAACACACCCCTGCAAAATGGTTTTGCTATAGGAGTTGAGAAACTTGCGCTATCATCATCTTGGTGCCCGCTGTTCCTGCTGTCCTGTCAGGTTGCAGCCCTGAATGGTTTTGGCATTCCCCGTTAATCCGCTATCTAAATAACCAAACCCTTTAACCTACATGTTCATGACATTCCTGCAGATGATACCATAAATTGGTCCGGCTATTCAATCCCCGATGGCCGAGATATCGAAGCCGAAGCGTCCACAACTCTTGCTGTCTAAACAGCAATCACCCTGTTTTTGGCAATGGCGTTGCCGTTGATCCTTTGAATCCCAACAGGTATCCTTTGGCTAGACTATCACTTATATACTTGCACACACCTCTGCAAAGTTTCATGGCCATATGATCAAAGACGAAAGAGATATCATCCAGTTTTGTGCTCGCTGTGCCTGCTGCCCGCAGCCGTGTTGATGCCGGTTGGCGTGCGCGTTCTTGATGATTGGCTACTCCGGTGGTCAAGCCCTTCAACCATATTGTTTATCATATACTTACACACATATCTACACTTTGCCTTGTTCATATAAACCACATCACCAAATATATAAACATCATCATGTCCCTGCCCCTTCCACGCCAACAACCACATAATGCCATCTTTGCAATCTTGTTCCTCGGCTATCCGATGGTCGGAACATCATGTCCTTTCGCCACCACCTACCCTATACAGCACCTAGAAACCCCACAAAATGGATCTCCTTTTGGTTCTTTGATAACCATGCAACTGCTCATCATAACTACCGCTACCCACCGATGTGCAAGTCCAGGAGGCCTCAGCCATTCGCCGCGTTCCTCGCTTTGAGCCATCTTTCATGATTGTGTGTCTTCTAGTTGCACATGATCTCCTAACAAGTTCCAAGACAATAAGTACATTGTGCCTCTAACATATCATGGTCACAACCATCGCTGCCCGCCACTATCCACCGTATGCTCAACCGGTGCACCATTCTCCATAATCTTTTCCCTTTATCTTGAATCCAACCTTGTGCATTGGTTGATAATGATGTGTTCCCATGTAACCTATACACCTATCCAACCCTTATCATTCTAATGTATATGTTTCTTCTAGTCAAAACCCACCTTGCTCACCTAAATCCAATCATTTCCATCTATACCTTTGAAAGCCCTAGTTTGGTTTTGGCTAATTGATGAAACCTAGGACTAACCCTATTGCTAAGTGTGTAGCATTAGAGAAAGGGGAAGTCCAAACCAAGTGGTGGAATGGTGATCAAGGTGTTGGAGATGACCACAAGTGATCAAGTACCACACTTAGAGATGAGGAGCAAGATGGAATGCTAGAGGCAAAGGTATATGTTAGGGCATTTCCATTTTGCCGGCCATAGGAGAGTAGAGAAGTTAATGGCCGGGTTTAGGATTGATAACCGTACTATTAAGAGGGGCGATGTCGCGCAATATCGGTTATCTAAGTGTCACTAGGTGAGCAATGACTTTGCATATGCATTAGGGACCTAGTGTGCTAACAATCTCTTGCAAAATGTATTTGAAAATGCTAACACACGTGCACAAGTGGAGAGACACTTTGGTGTTGGCACATGAGAGCAAGAGGTGATGGTGTTTGGGTGTGGAACCCTCCCGCCGAGCTCGCGAGGCGGGACTCGAAGGTTTTCGGACGAAGTTTAGTCACTCGAAGGACGCTGCCCCGGCCGGACGCTATTTGGTGTGACCGGGCCAGCGCGTCGGACGCTCCGTGCCAGCGTCCGGTCGTCCGCTAGTTGGCGTCGTGTGACGGAGAAGGGGTTTAGGCGAGTGGGCGCTCGGGCGCGTCGGTCACCATGGACCGGACGCGTTCGGTCGAGAAATTGCAGTTTTGGAGCTCTCGGGTAGCGGCCGGACTCCACTGTGGCGTCCGGTACGGAGAACGACGCGTTTCGGCGACATCGCGTGGGCAGGTGCTGGCCGTTGGGCGCGAAGTGTAGAATTCAAACGGCTAGTACACGTGGCCTGTTATGTTGGGGCTGGACCGGACTGCGTCCGTCGGCCAGCCGTCTCGGGCGTCCCGGCCGCGTTCGGGTTGAGAATGTGAGTTTTTGGCGCTATATAAGTGAAGCCGGCTTAGGGAGTCTCTCTTGGCACTTTGACATACTTGAGTTAGAGCAAGGTTGAACTTTGCATTCATCTTGATTGATCTAGAGAGTGATTGGGAGAGGTGCATTTGCCTTGTGATTTTAGTGGCACTAGTGGGTTCTTGATTTTATCCCACCTAGACCAACGAGCCGAGAGTTGAGCAAGGTTGAAGATTGTTCTTGGCCAGGAAGGTGATTTGTGAGGGGTGTTGATCCCACCCCGTGGGGAGATCGCGAAAGGAATCCTTGTGGAATCTCGTGTCATTGAGTTACCCTCACTTTGTGTGAGTTCTTGTGGTGCCCGGTGAGGGCTTGGCTTGTGGCGCCAATTAGCCACCGAACTACCGAGTGTGTGGTCGACACAACGGGGAGTAGCGTGCCGGCAAGCACGTGAACCTCGGGATAAAAATCGTGTGTCCCTCGGTGTTCTTGTGTGGCTTGATCCTTCGAGATCAACTTGGATTTCTCTATTGGATTATCTCTTCAGGTTTCATTGTATTGACAAGACGGTGATTGGTCATCTTCTCGAAGGCATCCATCCTTGCGATTACATTTGTGCAAAGTAGTGTATTAGGTTGTGTAGCCTAGTTGTATTGCTAAGGACCTTATTCTTAGTGTGCCTAGTGTATTAGGATTGCTAGAATTGTTTAGGTTGGCTTGCAACCCCACTAGGCTAGCGCAACACTTGCTTCGCCACTTGTTATACTAACCGGTTTGTTTAGTGCTTTGCAAGAATTTTTATAGGCTATTCACCCCCCTCTAGCCATTTAGGACCTTTCAACCTTTCAACTTTCATATCCTTTAATTGTGGCTTTTGTTTTGGTTGTTTTGCGTTCAAGCGATCATAGTTATACGTCCTACGTGTTTCAAAGTGTTATGTGTTGCTTTTATAATGCTTGGTGTACTATTTCTAGGTTTGTTTAAGATGCTTGTGCTGGTTGATGCTATCGTTAGAGGTGGAGCTATGCAAGGATGATCCGGAAGGAAAGGATGGAAAGTTTGTCCGGCTTTTAGAAGGCAAGTGTAACATGAGTACCCTTGTTACCTAATAACCATTTAATCACTTTCATATGCATGTGTATAATATGATAAACCCTTAAGGACTTTACCTAGTACTTTTGTGCCTTGTTCCTTATTACCTTAGGTTCATGCATATGGGTAGCTTTGCTTAGCTTGCAATCACCAAATCTTTATAATGTTAATTCTGATTAATGATGACTTATGGATCAGTGGTTAAAATGTTGCTCTTTGGTAACATGGACATAAGGGGTCTAGAGCATTGGGCCTTTGGGTGCTCTAGTCTGCCCTCCATAAGGACTCAATCTTAAAGCGGCCACCTAGGACATCCATACAACCATGAGGACTATATGACTCTGGTCTTGGCTAAGTAACTAGATTTCTCTAGCTTGTTAGTGGTTACCGAAAGGCGTAAGAGAGGGGACTAGGTTGCAGAATGGCTCCTTGCCTATCAAGATGTGTTGCTGGGCTGTGGTCATGTGTGCACCAGTCTTGAAGGGGGGCTCCATTTGCCTAGACGCTAAAACCTCGTGGCTACTAACTTGTTAGGGTGTCTTTGGAAAGGCCTCGTAGTGAACCCCTACCGACTTACCTTGGAAGTGAGTCGAGAGGCTAATCACCTCGGGCATATGGGTAACACGACTCATGGTGAAAGTGTACAACCTCTGCAGAGTGTAAAACTGATATATCAGCCGAGCTCACGGTCACGAGCGGCCTGGATCCTTTTCGAGATAGATGGTTCAATGGATGGTTATGGTTGATGGTTAATCTTGATGATGATAATTAGTTATTTTCACTTAGGGTGCTAAGCATAACCTAGTAACTCAGGTCTAATAAATAAAATATGATCAACTAAAAGTGCCTACCGCAGTTGAACCGTGTCTAGCCTTTTGAGCCTTACATCCCTCATGTTATGCTTGCTGAGCATGGTGCGTTGATGCTTGCTTTACAATCAATAAAATCCTGGATGGGTACCAGATGGTGGTTCAAGTGAAGCATTTCTGGCGATGTTCCAAGGGTGCTAGGCGAGTGCTCTCCCAGTCAACCGTCCCTGTGGAGTTTGGAGATTAAGACAAGTTTCCGCTATGCTCTGTAATAGATGTAAGCTTTGTTGTAAATATGTTACGATATATAATAAAGCATTGTCTTTGATCAGCATTTGGTAGACTTCCTCAGCGCCAACAGCGAAGTATTCGCTTGGTCAGCATCAGATTTGAAGGGTGTGAAACCCAACCTGGCACAACATAACCTAAACGTCAATCCCAAGGCTAGACCCAGAAAACAGAGGTTAAGGAAAATGTCGGACGAAAGGGCAGAAGGTGCGAAGCAAGAAGTGCAGAGACTATTGACGCCGGGGTAATAAGACCCGTGCAGTATCCAGAGTGGTTAGCCAACGTAGTGATGGTGCGAAAAAGCAACGGGAAATGGCGAATGTGCGTCGACTTCACAGATTTAAACAAGGTGTGTCCCAAGGACCCGTTCCCACTGCCCTGAATGGACATCCTAGTAGATATCGCCTCAAGATCCAAAATGCTCAGTCTGCTAGATTGTTTCTCAGGTTATCATCAGATATGGCTCAATCCAGACGACGAAGAGAAGACAAGCTTCATAACCCCTGGAGGAACTTATTGTTTTCACAGAATGCCGGAAGGGTCAAGAAATTCTGGGGCCACATTCTCAAGAATGACAGCAAAAGTATTCAAGGAACAGAGGGGAAGAAACCTCATCGCTTACATTGATGACATCATTGTGGTCAGCAAAAAGAAAGAAAGCCATATCTCAGATCTAAAAGAAACATTCACAAATATCAAATCCAGTGGTTACGACTGAACCTAGAAAAGTGTATCTTCGGTATAGAAAGCAGAAAGATGCTCGGCTGTCTGATCTCCGAGGGATCGAGGCAAACCCTAAAAAGATGGCAGCCATCATCAACATGCAACCCCCCAAAAACCGAAAACAAGTGCAACAACTGACTGGAAGACTGGCTGCGCTGAACAGATTCATATCTCGCTCAGCCGAGAAGGGACTACCGTTCTTCAGAACTCTCAGGAACTCAGACATTTTCGAATGGGGACCCCAGCAAGAACATGCATTCAAGGACTTGAAAGCGTATCTAGCCAAGATGACAACATTATCTTCGCCTTCCCCGAAAGCAACCCTACTCTTATACCTCGCGGCATCTCCAACAGCAGTAAGTGCGGTTCTGGTAGAAGAAAAGGAGTTTGAAAGTAAACTTCGCCAATTCCCAATCTACTTTGTCTCGAAAGCTTTGGTGGGGGTCTACTCCGAGTTGGAAAAAATTGCTTACACGGTTGTTATGGCGTCTCAAAAATTAAAACCATACTTCCAAGCACACAACATCAGGGTGTTGTCTTCGCAACCACTGGAAGCACTGTTTAAAAATCAAGAAGGAGCTGGCAGAATAGCGAAGTGGGCAGCGGAGCTGAACGAGTTCGTCATCGATTATGAACATCGCTCAGCAATAAAGTCCTAAGCCCTCACTGACTTCATAGCAGACTAGACCCCATCGGCAGATAATTCAGCCATACTGTTCGAAGAGGCTACTTGGGTGGTTCTTTGCGATGGTGCATGGGGTGCAACCGGAGCAGGGGTGGCTGCAATTCTCATCCCACCATCAGGACCGAAGCTTAGATACACAACTAGATTGAATTTCCTGTCAACAAACAATACTGCAGAATAAGAGGCGGTCTTATTAGGCCTTCGCAAGTTAAGAGCTCTGGGAGTCCGAAGGTGCATCATCAAGATGGATTCAATGGTAGTATCAGGACAGATCGAGAAAGCTTTCGCAACCAAGGAGCCCGAACTAACCAAGTATTTGGTAGCGGTGAGGTCAATGGAGAAGCATTTCGTAGGCTTTTCAGTCAAACACATACCGCAGAGCGAGAATTCAGAGGCAGACGAACTGGCGAAAGCAGCAGCTCAAGGAACAAAATTGCCTCCGGACGTATTCTTTTAGCAGCTAACCTTTCAGTCCATCAAGGAAGAGGAGGACAATCCAAAGCTAGTACATGCAATCACGAGCGAAGACTGGAGGATCCCCATCTTCGCTTTCATCAACGGAATGTTCGAACCACAAACAAAGTAGGAGACTGAACGCTGGGTCACCAAAACCAGGCTTTATTTAGTAGTCGCAGGAGACCTGTACAAATCAGGTGTTGTACCACCCATGCTGAAGTGCATAAGTCGAGAACAAGGCATCAACCTACTAAAAGAGATACATTCCGGTGCATGCGGAGCACATAGAGGATTCTATTGGCCAATAGCAGCAGCTGACGCAAAAGAGCTAGTTCAGCGTTGCAAAGCATGCCAGATGTTCGCTAAAAAGCAAAATAGGCCTGCGAACCCAACGCAGGCAATCAAACCGACCTGGCCACTTAAGAGGTGGGGAGTCGACATCGTGGGTCCGTTACCCACAGCCCTAGGAAATGTTCATTTCGCAGCAGTAGCATTGGAGTATTTCACAAAGTGGGTCGAAGCCAAACCACTGGCGAGAATGACCTCGGGCACCATGATCTGTTTCGTCTGGCAAAAGGTAGTCTGTCGCTTCGGAGCACCTTCCAGAATCACAGTAGACAATGGAAAGCCATTCGACTCAGCTGAATTCAAGAACTTCTGCGAAGAGTTAGCTATCCAGATCAACTTCGCATCAGTTTAACACCCAGCTTCCAATGGAGCAGTAGAAAGAGCGAATGGCCTAATCTTTGAGTCTTTGGCAAAATCATTGTTCGACGCGAAGAAAGGGAAATGGCCTCAGGAACTCATCACAGCCGTCTGGGGTCATGTCTCGCAGTCAAGAGTGACCGGCTTCACCCCATTCAGGTTGTTGTTCGGGAACGAAGCCGTAACCCCAGAGGAATTAAAACTCGGATCTTTTCACACCTTAGTAGCAGCGAACACACCAGCCAGCAGATATGTGGACCTGGAAACTGTCGAAGCGAACAGGTTACAAGCGGTGAGCAACTTAGACAAGCACCACGCCGAAACACGGAACTGGTGAGACAAGAAAGTTCTAAGGAAAGTCATCAGCACGGGAGACCTAGGCCTCGTCAGGCACAACGACAAGCAGGGGAAGCTCTAGCCTTGGTGGTATGGGCCTTTCATCATCGCGAGCAGCCTAAGCGAAGGTGTATTCCGCCTTCGAACAGAGGACAGAACGGAAAGTTCATACACATACAACGCCGACAACTTTCGCCGATTCTATCCCTGAGCCACGGCTCTGTAATTTTTGGTTATTCACCATTTATGTAATCTTATCTCCAAACATGCTGTATCTCAAAGACGGAGATGTCGTAACCATTTGGTAGGGGATCAAACCCCTAATTTCGCACAAAGCAGAGTCATCGAGAACCAACGGCACGAACGCCCGAGCACATCGCGCGATTCGGACTCCGCGACACCTAAGGGTGATGGCTGAACAAGCCTTAACTATAATGCTTCACACCCGAGCACATCGCGTGAAAAAGCTTTTAAACACCCAAGGGTGCCACCAAACAACTCGAACATGCCCAAGGGTACTAACCTCAAGAAAATAAGGAAAACTGCTGTTGATGAACACAAAGAACAGAACAGTACGGCGTTCTGAGCTCAAGCGAAACAAGCGACAAATAGAGGTTTCAAGAAAAAAGACCTCCTAGGAGGCTTTTATATCAAAACAACGCAAAGAAACCAATTTCGAGTTGCTAACTAAACAAACGCAAACCCACGCATTAGCGAAGTAAGTGCTTGGCGTGAAAACTAAAACCAGAAATCATCGCCAAAGGAACAAAAGGAGCCTCCAGGGGCACAGCACAGGACAACAAAGGACAACGACTTAAAAGCTCAAATCTGCGCAATCAAAGCCGCGATTCAGTCACCAGCCGCAACAACCATATTGAAAACAAAACTACCAAGAGCAAAGAAGCAGCCAAAAGGTAGGGGCACTATAAAAGGGGAACCTGGAGGCTCACCCTCCCATTGCATACAGAACCGCAAGAGTTGAGTCGGTAGCACACTAGGGTTGAGAGGAATCAGGAGCCAGCCAGGAGCGAGCAGCCTAGGTCTCCCATCCACATAAGACAGTTCGCCATTAGACTGAGAAAGAAAGGCCACCAAATAATCATTAGCGGCAACAGCAGCGAACAAAAGTTTTGCAAGGCGATGCATTAGAACTAGGCACTACCCGAGCATTCGCGGCACAACGCATTCCAACGGCATGCGAAACAAAGAGCAATTCACGAATAGCCAAGCTTACTGGGATTGCGAGGCATCAAGACAGTCCCACCGAGGTTGCATTCGCAATAAACCAGGGCCGCTTCTCAAAGGAGTGCACGCTGAGAAAGAATGTCCGCCAGGTAATCATTAGCTTCGACCATGGCGAAGAACAAGGTCGCAAGATGATGCATAGGAGCGAGGGGCCATCCAGGCAGTCGCGCCGCCTCGCATTCCCTCCCTTCTACTTGGCTCCAAGCGTTGGGAACTGCTGGGAGGATTAGTAACACGCAGCGGAAAGTCCAGAGGGGCTTTTCCCCTTTTCGCCATAGCGAATGTAAACTCGCCCAACCCCTCTAGACTAAGAGGGGAGGGGGCCTTTTTAAGAAGAAATAAATAAGTCCAGAGGGCCTGTTCTCCTTTTCGCTATAGCAAATGTAAACTCGCCCAACCCCTCTAGACTAAGAGGGGAGGGGGCCTTTTTAAGAAGAAATAAATAAGTCTAGAGGGGCTGTTCTCCTTTTCGCTATAGCGAGTGTAAGCTCGCCCAACCCCTCTAGACTAAGAGGGGAGGGGGCCTTTTTAAGAAGAAATAAATAAGTCTAGAGAGGCTGTTCTCCTTTTCGCTATAGCGAGTGTAAACTCGCCCAACCCCTCTAGACCAATGTGGGGAGGGGGCCTTTCGAAACAAGAATTTAGCAAGCAAACTTGATCACACTAAAGCGTAAATGAAGGCATGTTAAACCAGGCACGTGAAGAACATGAAACTGATGAAATCGAAAAAGCAAACCCATACGAAATTACATGAAAAGCAGTTTACACTCAAGCTCCACTTGAACCTATTGACCTGGGGCACAAAAATAATTAAAACGGCGCTCTTCCATCGGAACGAAACACTCCTCAGGCTCTTCCTTCGGAACAAGTGTAGTAGAAGCCAAGGCACGACGCTGTTTTCGCTCTTCTAGGACCAAAGAGTCAAAGCCTCGGTAAAAGTCAAACAGTGCATGCGAAGTCAAATTATAGTGCCGAAGACGCGACCGAAAGAAGCTCCCTAGCGAACAACCAATATGTCGACGCCGGTATTCGTACCAGGAACCACCGCCAACCACAAAATTACCACAATGAATGGTTAATGGATAAACTTCTTCAGGTTGGCCAGGCCCTTCCGCGGGATCCTGTGCCACCGATAGGCACAACGTAAGATTGTTTTAGTTTACAAGACTCTGTCTCACAACCCGAGCCAGGATGGGCCAAAACACACTTCAAACATTGGTTGCTGGACTTTTTACAACCTCTTCGGTCTGCGTCGCTTCTAGGGTCTCTTCGGCAGGGGGTGTCGCCGTGGCTCCGCCTGAAGCACTACCTTCGCGGGCGTTGCGGGCGGCGAGATAGGCCTTCACTTTTTCCTTAATCGCCGCCTGCTCTTCTGAAGTCTGAAAGATAGAAACAAAGATATATGCAGTAAGCAAGCATAAGTCTTGACATACACGAAAAAAAGTAGGAGACTCACATTGCCTGCGGCTGAGGGCGGTGTGGAGAAGACCAATATCGCAACCACTGGGGCGCCAAAAACCCTTCAAAGAATCTAATGGCAGCATCATTTGCGGTGGGCGAAGGATTCCAGTAAGCCTTAGGCTTTTTCAGCTCAATAGAGCCAAAGTGCTCGCACGACGACTCCTGCAGCGCTTGGGCGAAGGCTCGGAGGGACTCGATGGAGGCATATTCACGCCCAACAGCCATAAGATCAGCAACTCCGCGTAGCTCGTCAACGAACCATGAAAGGAAGTGGTCCATGGGGATATCTGTGGGCGGAGTAGCCTCTTCGCCGACGCTCAGGAGAAGATCCTTAAACGCATCGGCAACCTTCTAGGCCTCAGCAGAATTGTTGCATCATTCCTCTTGTCGGGTCTGGCGCAGAGTCTCTAGGTTCGCCCGGGCCTTGGAAGCTTCTTCTTCGGTAGCAGTCATCTTTTTCTCTGCTTCGGCGGTGGCGCTCTTCGCGGCTGTCAGATCCCGCTTGAGAGAAGAAATCTTCTCATCGCGCGTCTTTAGCTCGCGCTCAAAGTTCTGGCGCTGCGCAAGGGCCATCTTCTGGAGCGTTCGGCCGAGAAGAGTGCTCTACACAAGAAATCTTGTCATACCCAAAAATAAAAAGTCAAAAATTAAAGACAGGTCAAAACAGTGAAAACCAACTCACGCTGATAGCATGGAAGTTAAATGGCTTCGATCAGGTCAATATCGGAGCTATGCAGCAGGTCCTGCTCCTGCTCCGGGGCGCCAAAAGCTCCAAGGCACGAATCGGCCAAAGAAAGGCCTTCGCGGCTCGGCAGCACTCCCGACGTCACCAAATTCACATCGGCGACGAGACGGGAACTCGATGGCATCCCTAGAGAACGAGCAATTCAGTAAGTCTCCTCTCTAGTGGGTTCATCTTCGCTAGAGGAGCTTGAACCCGAGTACACTCGCATTTTGCTGGCATTAGTACCCCGAGGTCCCATATGCAATTCCCCATGCCCGAAAAGAACAAAGTGTGCATTTGCCTGTGAAAGGCGCACCAACCGATCGAAAAGCTCAAACTACCCGTCTCGTGCCGAACCCCCGCGCGCTACCCAATGAAACCTTGGCTTTCTTTTGGGCGGCTTCGGATGGAGCGGCCATCCGGAACGCGCCGTCTTCCACGGACACTTCCAAGGATGTCCCGACGGACATTTCGCTGGTACCCACAACGGCAGTGCGAGGATCAGCGACCTTGCGAGCAGCCATCAACCCTAAATCCTCGCTACCCTGCAAACAACAATACAGTCAGCCAAATTAGGTTACAAAACCATGAAGATTTCAATGAAAGCACAATCAAAGATAATACTACTAAGGAAATCGAAATGAGCCCATGAAATTGGGTCTTCCCCCGAACAACCTTGCGGATACGTCGTCCGAGAGGGCGAGCCAGATCCCGACCAATTTGGACATCCGCCGGTTCGCTAAGACGCACCGTTTTTCGCTTCGCCGATTCCAAAACATTAGTCCTCTTTTGCCCACGACCTTGCCCTCGCCCCGGCCTCACCCGCACGCGATAGGGGCCGATGTTCCCGCCTCAGGCTGCGGGGCCGGATCAATCCAATCTCCGTAATAAACTTTGAAAGTGTCGAAGACGCGGTTAAGCCACCGGACCCTAGGAAGAAGGCGATTCTTCGCTGTATGTTCCTTGCTGTTGTATGGTCCAAGAATCTCATCAGCCTGGCCTTCAACATAGCGAACATAGTTGAAGTCACACTCATAACCCCTCGGCCGGGACCCCTGCAGAACAGGACCTCGGTAACCCCCTTTTACAGCAAACTCGGTGAAACCAGAACTTGACTCCAGAGGCCACTGATTCGAAGCGATCTACTCCTCCACTAGGTCTCGGCTTATTTGACGCCGCGAGGTCAGCACAAATGCCTCCGAGGCAAGAGCAGCTGCTGTAGTATTATTGGCGAAAACCTCAGCTAATCTGACCCCTCGCATGGGCGTCATCTCAGAAACAAGAACACTTGCTTTGCACAGGCCGTTTTCCATAGCTTCCACCATTTCGTCGTAAGAGCAAAAACGAATATAGAACCAGGACTTCTGCCAATCGGGCCACTTGTTGTGATACGCGGGAACAATCTACACAGTGCCTCGGCTTTTCTGTGGAACGAAGTTATATGAACCAATTTCCAAACGCCCACCACGAACCTTCTTCTCAAAGAGCTAAGCTTCGTAGTACTGGGCGAATACGTTCACGTCAAGTTCAGCCCCCATCATCTTCATAGGAGCGGCGAAAACACCCATGCGAGCGAAAGCATTAGGGGTCAGCTGATGAATGTATGTCGAACTGCTGCAGCACTTCACACACGAAGCGGTCACAAGGAAATCGAAGCCCAGTAGTCAGGAAGTCTTTAAAGATGACAGCCTCATAGGGCTCGGGCCTTGGAATCACTTCATTCTCGGGAGCGCGACATGCTTCGCGAGCATAGGAGCTAAGTAGGCCCTCAACCACGAAATCATCCAAAGAAGATTCTGTCACCCGCGACCTCCCTAAATGGTATACAAGAACAAGGTCGCTAGGAATGGATTTGCCAACGTCTCCCTCCTCTTCATCAATAATAACAACATCTGTGTCTTCTTTATCTTCGCGGCAAACATTTCCGATGCTACCATCGCGGACTGAACCGGCCACGTGTGCCGAAGATGTAGGCTGGGCAGACTCGCCCTGTGAAGATGACCTAGAAGATGAGCTAGATCCAGACTTTGAACTGCTAGATCCAGACTGACCGCCCTCACTAGATGAACCACTACTGCTTGAGCTCACCATTTCAAAATGATGTAAAAGGAGGAACCAAGACAACTAGCGTGAACTAACAAGAACGAATATCCGATTAAATTGGAATACAAAAATTGAGGCAGACGAAATATGTAAGGGGATGCTAAGTAAGCAAATAAAAGTGTAACTAACCACGAAAGAGGTCGAAGCAGAAGAACTAAAGGGAGGAGCGAAAATAGTTGATGAAGTTGACTATACCGCTTCTATGCAGTGGCGAGTTCCTGCAAGTGCCGTGGGATACCTAGGCAGGGCGGTGCACGAGCTTTTATAGGCCATCAGGGGGCGCACCCGCGCTCGGAAAAGGCGGGAAGACAAAATGGCGTAGCCCGTGAGAGCGACACGTTGCGCCTTTTGGAGAACTGTGCATAAAAAAAGAGGGGGGAATCCCAGATTACGAGAGGATGGAGTTCCCCGTCTTTTGCAAGGGTACACTCTGAGGGGGCCTTTTGTTGAATAGATCGTCGCTCGAGCGAAGGATTCCCCCCATGACCAATCCAACAGTGCATCGGGCGAACAGCTCCGGGGGCAGGCCAACCGGTCCCATCCCCCCGAGGGGCTAGTGTTGGGGAGGAATACTAGGAGATGACGTATCGCTAAGAAGAGCGCGGGTCAGGGGGAGTGAAAGTATCTTTGGTGCCACAAAGTCATATTCGCCTGCCTAAAGGGGGCCGCATGGGGAACCCCGAACCGCGCGACCAGGAAGCTACATCTTCGGACTGGTGTAGGCACGCGCGACAGCACTGGGCTTCTTCCCCGGTGATGGAGATTTCACGGATGCGAAAGTATCTTCGGCGCCAGGAGGATGATTCCGCGATTAATAGCACGAGCCGCCGTGTTTCGAACCAGGGGCCACCTCATCCTGGGGGTAGGTGAGCTGCGTCACAGGAATGACTTCCCTGCCCCTGAGGGTGTGTAGGACCCATGGGGCTCCAGTACTGAGGGTGTCTCAGGGGGGTACGGACGAAAATGACCAAGCGACTAGAGGCTCCCGTCACCTATAAATACGGCCCAGGGGGCCGTAGAGAAGGGGCCTAGGCTGGCCGATTCTTCGGCTAGCTTAAGGATTAGTACGCTAAACCAACAAAACTCTATAGAACCTATCATAACACCTAGCTATGAGCTATGCCCATGTTTAATTAATATAATTTGGGATAAACCCTTCTCGAGAGAAGGTAACGATTCTAAGCTCCTCGATGAAGAGAAGGACTTATCACCCGAACTAGACACGGAAGTCTTAGTAGCTAAAAGGCAATCATCCCATTCCCAAGATTTAGCTATCGATGCTAAACCTTTGAAATTCCACTTTGATAATCTAGACTTCCAGTTAGCTAAGATGCTCGTAAAATAATACACATCAAATCTTCTCAGAAGAGCATCTTAGGAAAAGTGTCATCAACTTCCTTCCCCTCCTAAAAGACATTGGGAAGAATTTAAGGATGGCATGTCAAGTGATGCCATAGAAGAAGAGCCAAGCCACTCAGGAATAAATTCTATCTTCTCCCCTTCTATGCCCACAATAAATGTCTCTGAACCCATCTCTAAACCCATCCTTGACTCCAATAAATCTTTTTATGCTCTTTCTACTAAACTTTATAATGACCCTAGAAATCCATCAAGACATCCCAAGAATAAGAGTTATGAAGATTATAGGAATGCCCAAGAAGAGCAACGACAATGGCAGGAATGCATGGAACATACTAAAAATACATATGCTATTGTAAAAGAATGGATGGAAGAGGACGAAGCTATAGCACTAGCATCTAAACTTGGTTTAAATTCAAATGGTAAGCTTAAAGCAATTTCTTTAATAAACAGAACTCACCCAAGTTTAGAGAAAGCTTCAGACGAGACCAACCTTGAAGACATCAATTCATGGAAAATCTTAGAAAATAAAACATCCAATAAATGTCATAGGCATGAAATAATAGAGACAAACTTGTTGCCTATAGACAACTATATAGAAACACCCGTGAGTTTTGAAAAGGGAGATCACATCGATGAGTATGGGAATTATATCATTAACACTTTATCGAATCCATGCTTATATGAGAAATCTCCTAGATCAATTAGTCTTTATAACATTATCACACACGAGATCTTCAACCCCCTTATTTTACCTGTTCATAAAATCATTAAAAGGGTGGTTATGGATACATATGTTTGTCATAAATATTGTAGATCTCATTGTAAACTTGATATAGGTACACAAAGGCTAATGTTTTAAAGGAAACCCCTTCACCAACTAGATAATCAGAAGGTTTTCCAAGAACAACTTTGTGTCCCAAAATTTCCACTCTTTAAAATGAATTGAGCTTGCACCTTAAGCATAGTAATATAATTGTCAAAATATTCCTTTGCTATTTTTGTCACTAACCATTCTAGGTTTGAAGTAAAAAAATAATAAGAATAATTAATGGCAGCGCCAAGTATGACCAACCACTTTATATAACATTATATCCATCCGAACTTAACTTTGCTTTGCTAAATTCAAGTTTAGGGGAATGGGCTTACTTGAAAAATCTTAAATCATGTTGCTAATATTGGTTGTTTCCATCTTTTTAATTCATGCTCAAAATGTTGCATAATAATCATGCTTTTTCATCTCTGTCTGAATAAAATCTCTATAAGTGCTTTCATGTTACCTTTATCTCCTATAGTAAGTTTTGGTTTAGAAGTACTACATATGGGTAATTCTAAAGGCTTTCTAAATTGAGCATGGTGCTTAGGCTAGAATGCCTTCCTAAATCAAATTAGACATGGTGTCTAGGTTGATTTTTGGACTAATAATATACTGTAGTAGACATTGGATATTTTGTGGACTAACCCCTATAGGAAAATTTTCAAAATTAATTTGGGTAAGTCATGAGATGAATTTAATTCAGAGATGAGACAGGGCACATGCTGAACTTTAATAATTGGTAGAAGAAGACACGGCTCATTCATCATGAATGAAAGGACTGTGAGCATGCCTCAAGCCATGTCTGTATAAAATATGATCTATGCTAAAATAATATCAATACTATCTTTTTATTAGTATAGACAGAATAAAATAAAATACTAGACAAGCAACTTGTGTTTAAAATTTGTATACTCCTTTGGGTATGTATTGTCCACTAATCCGTTAGAGGCATCATAATGACTAGAGTGAAAAGAGTCAAAAGATCAAAGAAGCAAAAGATGACAAAAGAATGAGTCCAACAGAGGAGACAAGATATCCATGAACAACTCAAGATGTAAGAGAAGGAAAGGACCACCAATCATTTACCCTTCATCACTTAGTACCATCACGCTCTAATAATGAAGGTAATATTTTAAAGTAAGTGGTCACTGCTCTTCTCTTGATCTTGGTGTGCACATAAGTGAAAACACAAACATGTTAGAGTTATAATTTTAATTGATTAAACCAAATTAACTCAACATACTTTGCTCTTTAAATTTGTTCGTGACACCGTTCTCTTAATTTTAGTCTTAACCAAACAAGCTAAAACATTATATTCGATCTTGGAAAGATGATAGTCACACTCATGTGAAAATTTATATAGAGATAGACAATCCTTCTATTGGTTAAGCAATCTCATTCTTTTCTACTATGTGAAGTTAAATGCAATATTCAATGCTTAATCTTTTGATCTTACCACTCATGTTATAAATAAACAAATCATGTAACACCAACTTTATCTTGTTCAATGTGCCTAAGGATAGAGAAAAATAAATAAAGGGATAAATTCAGTTCTGTTGGTGTTTTTCCACAGCCAGAGCTCATGCACTTGATCTCTACTTTAGTTTTGCAAATAGGACAACACGTCAAGCAAAGTTTATTAATTTTACAAGTAAAAGTTATGTGAACATGCACATTGAGCAAGATGCTGCCAGCTATTATTAAAGCTCTACTTCAACCTACTAGCCAAATCAAAGAATAAAAGTGACATTACCAACACTAGAGGTATGCAACCATCACGACCTCTATCTCTCAAGATGGAGAGATACACAAGAGTGGAAAAAGAAGACATATCAGTACACTTTAAATTTTGTACCCTTGCCATAAGGTAATATGGTAGTTATCTAGTTAATTAGTATCCCTGTCTACATTAATAAATTTTACCTTAACATATTTATCTTTATAAATATTAAAAATAAAATTAAAAAATCTTTATTACTTCATTTAGTGCATCATACAATATTAAAAGCCTCACGTAAATAAACTTGTGGTAACCCTATAGGAATATTTTTGTGGTGGCATAAAAAATAATGAGAGCATCTGTATTCACTTTCTTGCATTATTGCATTATAAAAAGCCTAAGCCCACGAGTCAACACCAAGCCCACTCATAAGAATAATAAATTACTTATTGGCTGATTGCTAAACCTCTTATTAAATTCGAGCCTCAAGTTTTGTTTTTTGGAGTATAATTATGTAGGAACAATATTATGATAAGGATAGAGTCTATCAGTGGCACCCACCAGAACCGTTGCTGGTTAGCTCACTCTAAAGATCATCAACACCAAGTATTGCAAACATCTAGCTTGGGGGAGGAGCATCCCCTAGTTATCAGGTAACTATACCTAGGCGATTATCGAGTCTATTTTATATAGTCATAAAATACCAAAAATATATGGGCACATGAAGGTCCATGTCTTTAGAGTCCAATAGAAATAAAAAGATGAATAACAAATTAAAATAAAAAACAAAATACTTATCTATGTATTAAGGTGTGATCATAGAATGTGTCTAGTTAGTAAGAGTCAAATAAAAACTAGAGAACATTAGAATTTTGTCTTGGAGATGATGAATAGTTGATGAATAGTTGCTCTACTGTAATTCCTTTCAAGTGCCTAGTTTTTAACCATGAATTCTCCTGAATTTTAGATATGACTACTTTGATATAAGAATTTACTTTGAACCTGAAACTTGTGAAGGCATATGTTTGAGCTAAGTTTAGGTAATTGATTGATATAATTCATAAAGGTCTAAGCTGCTAATTATCTTATTCCTAGCATTACTAGATTCTGGAGATTTATTTTAAAAATCCAAAATCTTACATGATGAGCACATATAGAGTTAGGAAAACCTTTGTGCATTCATACTGCTTGCTTTGCAATGAGTTTAGTCAACCTTTGTTGTATACCTTATGAGAACCTTGTCATGCTTTTAAAATCAAGATCACTTACACACTCTATCCACATATGCATTACTCCTACTCTGGGATGTAAGCGCAGTTATTTTTCCACTAGATCCACCTTAAAAATATTTTCTCTCCTACACTGGGAGTGAACACCCAAAAATATACCCCATAGGACAGCCCACATTTAATTACTCTAAGTTCTTATCATTATCTCTCTGATTATTTATATTCAAAGGATGCATGTGGCTATGCAAAAGTATTGAAAAATAGAAAAAGAAAAAGGGAGTAAAAGATGGACAAGTGTCTCAACAATTAAAACAATGGGTACATAGATGTCCGGCTCCCAGTTAAAAAAGAGAAAGAGAGAGAATAAAGATAGCCCATGTTTTTCCGTGAAAAGTTCTAAGGAGGGAGCTATTTTCAAAGAGCAAAAGTAGAATTAGGACTAGCCACTAAATACCATATATACACCTATCCACTATATTCTATACACATGCACATCTTGATTCGATTGTATGCCTCGATTCTCTGTGGATCCATTGTTTGACTTTACAATATATGAATTACAAGTATACTCATCCTTATTATTGCCACTCCTATAAGCTCTACTATGACCCTTAGTTGTAGGAAGGCATAACATCATTAATGCCTCAGTGAGATCCATGAATACCATATATAATAAGAGACTTGAGGATGTCATAATATTAGTACTGTGAAGAATTAAAGACATAGTGCTTGACTTGATTCTTCTATCTTTCGATTGCTCAGGACTTATGCTAAAGCTGTAAAGCTCCATGGTTAAAGGTAAAATGGATAAGTTTAAAAGTTAGAGCAGTTTTATCTAAACCGGAGGAAAATTTATGTTTAAAAGCGAGTGTGCTTAAAAGAAATAAAAGTATTGCAGCAACTCCTGATCCAATTATTTTTAATAATTAGACTTAGGTTGTTTGCCAAGAGACTGGTAAAAGGTAAGCTTGGGGGAGTTGTTGATGGTGGATAACATCAACTTTTATTAAAACTTTAGACACAAAAGGACACAGGAATACACACTAGTCTAGGGTTTTAACTGACAATTTCTATGAGTTTTAGTGATTTCATATTTTCTAGGGATTATTCTAGAAAAGCATAAAACAGGGATTAGAGTGCATAATTATCACGAAACTTATCCGCGACGGAAAACATCGTCATCAGGCTTAGGAAGGGTCTAGAAGACACCCGAAGCAGCGAGACCCACTGGGGAGTCCAAGTGGGGCTGGCCGGCCCCACCCTGGCGCCGGTCGGCGCCCCCTATGGCCTCTGGCCGCCGCCTTCTGGAGTCTTCCTCCCACGCTTCCTTGGCACCCAAGCAAAGCATCCCTTCATCGATCTATGGTTGGTTTGATCCGACGGTGCACATGACATGAAGACGCGGATCGATGACATGGTGGTTCCTTGCCCCCACTCTACCTCAGCCTATATAATGATGCCTTAAGGCCCCTTCTAGGGGCATTCTACACCCCCGTGCTTCATATTCTCTACATAATGAGGGTTAGGGTCCCTCTAGTTGAACTAGTTCTAGTTCATCTAGTTCTAGTTCATCTAGATGTAGCAATTAGGAGAGACTAGTTCCTCTAGATCTAGTTGTTTAGAGATTAGAGAGATTGAGTAGAGGAGTAGAGATTCTGGAGGAGTTCCGGCCTGTCGGCGCTTCTTCGTGGCTATATTCTTCTGGATTCAGCTCTCTCGCCTAGAGCTGCGTTCTGAGGTACTTTTATATTTGCCATTCCGATTCAAGTAAGCAGTTTGTTCTTATTTGTTCTTAAGTTCACAGCTTATATTGAATGCTTTGATCTTGGTCATTACTTGGTTGTAGTATTTCATAGTGTAGGCGTGGTGCCTAGGCTAGGTTTACTTGAGGATGTCCCCTGATTAGCCGGATAGTGGTAGCTCGTGAAGGTGACTTTATAGCTTCGTTGAATCCTCTGTAGTCCACGTCCTGTTGATAGGACTGATAGGCTGATAGGTGCTTGGTAGAAGATTACTCTGTTTCTTCTCCTATTTGAGTGACTTACTCGACTAGACGGTATTACATAAAGCTTACCGGTTATCAGAACTAGAGTGCAATAGCTATTTCCTCTTTCTTGATATTATCTAGCCTAATTGTAGGGTTAAGTCTATATACTTTGTCATCATCACAACTGTTCCCTGTGGATACGATATTTAAAACCTTTGGGTAAAATATGACACTAGTATGATATTTGTGCGCTTGCGGATAATCCTACTTAAAACTTATTTAATGGAGTGCAGTTAATTTATACCAATAGTACGCATACCGGACACGTCCGGTATACACGGACAGTGCTGACTCAGTCAGTCTCTCTCGCTCTCTCTCACTCAAACCTCATATGGATTAGCTTGAGCACTCATGTATAGTATCTATCAACATGATGCATCCCTTTTAATAGTACAACTTTCCTATTTGACTCAAGATTTGAAATTGAAACGAGTTGAACCACCTGAGTTGCTTTCATTCACTTTTAAGGCCATAGCTTTTGATCTTCATCAATTGAGGCCGCAATCATGTCTAATTGACCTTTATTCTTTGAGCATAGCCATCTTGAGCACATGACTTGATTCCATTCATCCGATATGTGTTATTCCAAATGACCAAGTCATTTTCATCAATCCTTCCAACAATTTTCATATTGATCCTTCACATCAATATAACCATCATAGCTTGATTGATACCTCGACTAAATACAAGTACTTTCCTATTCACCCTAGCTAGGGTTTTTGGCTGCCAAGCCATCGCTTGCCCTTGACCCTTGCTTAGTACCTCGAAGCCTTTCCTTGTTGTCTTCACCTTCTCAAGCCATCAAGTCACATTATGTGTTGAATCATCAAGATGCATATCCATTTGTATTGTTGTCTTCTTCAATTTTGATCTTCACTTTTAGCAAGCTTTTCAATTGGAGACTATTATATATGCAAACCAACATGTCTCATCAACCAATCTTAATATGCTTGCTCTCACTTTTGATCATTGAAATCCCACAATATAAGCCAATGCATAAAATCCATTTGCATTGTTGTCTTGTGTTGGAGCTAATTTGATCATACAACAATACATCATTTTGGCTTTGTACATATGCATTGAATACCTATGAGATAACCATTTTCCTACATAACACTTAGTAATAATGTTAGTCCTTTAATCGCATTGTCATCCAGTCATCCAAAATCCACTGAAGGGCTAGATGTACTTACACTGGTGGGCCTTTTACGAGGAAGCACAACAATCTAGGCACGCCAAGCGAGGTGGGCAGCGCGCGCTGAAATGGTGCTAGTTAGCAGTGTTTAATTTTCGAGAACAGTACTACACTTGCCAAGCAACCGTCGACTCTCGACGTCGATACAGTGGACGTACCTTGGTCGTTGATGATTCTAGCATGAAATACTCTGCTTCTAATCATTACATTTTGTAAACCTAATTTATCCATGATTGGAGAATAAACCTGATTATCGTGTTCTCTATTACACCGCATTGATGTGAATTTGATATTTGTTTTTTCCTGCTTGGGTTTTCAGATGAACCAGTTATTGAAGGTTATAATGTCTTGGGTTTTCCTATTTGGTGGGGAAAACACTACAATGGCAGATGTATTTTTCTGTCTCTAACTGTCTGTCTGCCTTCCATCCCCTCACACTAACACAATGTGTTGTGTTGACTGTCATTAAGTACACATTCTATGTCGTCAACTATAACTTGGAAAGAACCAATAATAGAAACATAGGGGTTACTACTGACAAATTCCACGAGTTTTGGTGAATTGTCTGATTTTCAGGGAATTATTCAGAGAAGCTTAAAAGAGGGATTAGAGTGCATATTTGCCACGAAACTTAACCGTGACGGAAAACATCGCCAACTGGACCGGGAAGGATCTAGAAGACACCCGAAGTAGCGGGACCGGCAGAGGCCACCAGGTGGGACTGGCCGGCCCCACCATGGCGCCGCCCGGCCCCCTGTGGCTAGGGTTTGGCCTCTCTCTCTGGAAGCTTCCTCCACCGCCTCCCACGATGCATCTCGGCCCTTGGTTAAGTCGGTTTGATCCTGCGGCGCACGTTCATCCCACCGGGCTATAAATAAAGAGGCAGACCCCCTTTAGAAGAGAACCAATTCATTCCTCCTGCTTTATTTGTCAAGACTAGATAGAAGTTAGGGTTTCTAGAGATTAGAAGTAAAGCCTAGTTCTTCAAGTTCTTAGTTTAGGCGTCCAGTAAGGTTCAAGTAGAGTTGGGCGCTATGCTCGAGATTCCAGATCTGTTCGTCTAAAAATCAGTAATTTTATCTTGTATCTCATTATGACTTTGCTCTACTTTATTATATTGCTAGTTATTCAGTTCTTAGTTTATTTGATATAGTTGTGATTGATGATGATTATTGTCGTATGATCGTAAAGCGTCTGATTCAGTACTCGAGTGAGTTAGGTGGTATACATTATGTAGACATGGTGTCTAGATATATTGTGTACCTATGGAGGCACCCTGACGTGCTGGGACATGTGGTAGTTCGCGCTGTGTTGGTTCCTCTGTAGTCCACCCCCTGTACGTAGGACTAGCAGAGCACGGTCGTGAAGGAGGTGACCCTTGTGTCTTAAAATCCTCATTAGTTGATGCTCCTTATGATGTTTTCTGAGTTGGTTATATTATAGATGAAAATGTGTAATATGGCATAGGCTGCAGACTTTATATTTAGTAATTACATAGGTTTTCTTTACTCTAGCTGAATCTCGAGATTGTTTTACTACTTTAGTGAGTCTCTATATTCTATCTCTGGAATACCATTTACCTCATTTACTCAGTTATCATTTATCATATTATTATTGACTATTTATCGCTAAAGCATTATAGTAATTGGCTATGATAGGTCCCTATGTTTATCTGAGTCTTTATAAGTTGCTTACTCCTAATGAATAGAAATGTCTCTTTATCCTTTTGGCATAAAGCAAATAAACGATACTCGAAATACTTCTGGGATGAAGTGCTACAATGGGAGAATTATCTGTGCGCTTGCGAATATATTCTAATAGAGTCATTGCGTGTAGATTATTTTTATCGTTGGTTTTTGGCATCAAGTTAGGGATGACAACTTAACGCGAAGTGATGTTAAAATTACCAACAAGCATTTCTGGCGCCGTTGCTGGGGACATGACAATTTTATTCATTAGGATAATTTATAAGGATTCGTTGATTTGTCAAGATATATTTTTTTTAGAATTTCATATAAGGAATATTTTTTATGAACTATTTTATAGAAAAACAAAATATTAAACGCTAATATAAATACCTATAAATAGACCATAGCCTTTTGCTTTAGTAGACTTACCCATGTTTTGTTTAGCTATTTTATAGGGTAAGTGTAGGATTGGTTGTGGTACTTTAACTCTTATCAGGAACAACCATAGAAAGAAGGGTCTTACATCATTTTGAGAAGCAATGACTGAGAAAACATTGTGTAAATTCTCTGCTCCAAGTACCGAGAACATTCGCGTTGGTCCAACCTTCAACCTTGGAGAACATGACTATGAGATCAAGCCAAGACTCATCAAAATGGTGCAAGCTATTATATTTAGTGGAAAGAAGGATGAAGATGCAATTGCCCATCTGCAGTATTTTCTGGAGGTTGGTAACACCATCGACATTTAGGGCATTCCTCAAGATGTCGTGCTACTTCGTTTGTTTCCTTTTTCATTAGAAGCAAAGGTGAAGCAGTGGTTTTATCAGAGTAAAGATCAAGTCAAGACATGGAAGAATGTTCAAAAGCTTTCCTAGAGAAGTTTTCTCCAATAGGTCGAACCAATATCCTATGAGGAAAGATTTTAGAATTTCGTCAGCAGAAAGGTGAATCTATTCCAGAAGCCTGGGAGCGATTTTAAGAATATATATCAAACTGCCCACATCATGGAATGGAAAAGTGGTTGCTCATGCGAACATTTTATCACGGATTAACCCAAAGGTCGTGTGAGCAACTGGATGCCACTGCTGAAGGATCATTTATGTCACTCACCCCTAGAAAAGCTAAAGATATTATGGCAAAGATAGTAGAAAATCAGAGTTGGACATACAACACTCAGACATGCCATAAGAGTGAAGAAGTTCCAGAGGAGCTATGCGCATTATCAACCAAGATGGATGTACTGTTGAACTGGTTAGAACAAAGGGCAAATTACAAGAGAGATCGTCAAGCTATTCAAGATGCATTCAATTCTCAGAATCAATGTGGAGATTATTTAGGAGTTGAATTCGCAAATTGTTGACACTTCTAACGTCATTACTAAAAATAGAGATAAACCCCACCCCTAGCAACGGCTCTAAAAATGCTTGGTATGAAATTAACTTGTCATTAGCAACTAGCCACTTATTTATTACTAACATTCCTAAGCATGAATTAAGTTGTCATCCCAAATTATAATGCTAAGAAATAAATATAGATTTACATGTATTATTCAATATGACAAGGCAGAGATATGAATATAAACTAAGAAAGATTCTACAAGCGGACATATAATTATACCAATGTAGCATTTTACTTAGAGAGTTCTACCAGGTTGTCAATTTATATTTATACCACTGGGAAAGCTTGTTATAAGCTCTAATCTATTATATTGATAAGGGACTATATACCATGAATAAGCGATATTACTAATGTCATTTACTCTACTCATAACAGGCAGAGGTCACAAAATAAATATAGATAAATGTGGGTGATTGTCGTCACCTCTTAATGTTATCTCTAATAACGGCGCCAAAAGTGCTTGTGCAGCACACCGCTACTAGAATACCAAGTTATCATCCCCAGCATAACACCAAGGGGTGTGGTATCAAATCATGCCACCATCTAGAATATAGAAATGTATCCACAAGCACAAAGATCAAATACCATTGTAGCATTTTACCCGGAGTATTACGGGTTGTCATTTATATTTTCCCAAAGGAAGGTCTATATGGTTGTGTAAAGGTAGTGTGTTGACCTAGAGTGTAATGAATAGGCATAACCATGTCCTCGCTACTCAATGCAGGGGTAAGTCACAAGATAATTGATAAGGTAAGTATATAATCATCAGCATAAACAGATAGACTCCTAGCTATATCATTAGGGTTGCTAGTAGAACATCAAGAGATATTCCTGGGTTATTCCTAGCTACATGTCAGTGCTTATTATGGTTAGTGCAATACACCTAGTAGTCATGGCTAAGGTTAGCATTATATTTATTTATAGTGGACATACTAGGGAAGTTTGAGAACATAGCACGCCTTTCCTTCATATACAAGCCTTACTGTGCCTATAAACAGGGTTTGGATTACATAGGACTCAACAGGAATGTCACAACCGTGATCTACCAATCCCAGCTTATAGGGTGTATTCGTAGATAAACAACGTATAAGCACCATACTTACACAATGTTTATCACTCACCCAACAATCAATTAGATGAGTGCTATACGAACCTATGGATAAGTATAATGTTAATCTAGCTATACTAAGCATATAACCACAATAGACAAAGAACAAGATAACTATGAATATAAGTAAATAAGTATTCATCAATTCAATTGTAGTAATCATATAACTATACAATGAAAGAGAACAAAGGCGAGAGGAGGTAAGAACTATACCAAATCCAAGCTCTAGATGGCTCCGGAATCCAAGCCTGCGCTTGCCTCCCTCTAGTTCTAATCTAGCTATCTAGGCCCTAGCTAAGGAGCTCGATTAGTTTTCGGCCGATGATCGGACTTGAATGAGAATGAATGAATGGGGGCTCTCCCCATGGGGGGGTGCCTCTCTATTTTTTATAGCCCCCGGGCGATGATCGTGAGCCATCGGATCAAACCGACATTGGCGGGCGGCTAGGATCGATCCTCAAAGGCGGTGGAGCGTGGCCGGGGCGAACCGCAGGGACCCGACTAAAGCCGGGCCCTAGGCCGAACCGGCCGGTGGGGGTGAGACCGGCCGGTCCCACTGGTGGCCTCCGGGCCCCCGGCTCGGCGTGGTGCCTTCTCGTCCCTTCTGGAACCTTCCTGTGTAGCCGTGGTGTCCGTTTTCCGTTTTCTTGTTCCGATAAGCTCTTGTGTTTGCGCCTTTTTCGGTTTACGCCTGCATAAATAGTGAAACACCAAAACTCATAGAATTCGGTTAGTGTAAACCCTATGTCTACTTTGGTGATCACAATTGCATCCTTTTCATGGCTAGTTGACGATTGATTTAATACAATAGTGGCCGTCAACAACTCCCCTAAGCTTAACCTTTGCTAGTCCCTTAGCAAAGAAAACTGAGAGAAGTTATTGAATATATGTATATGTTTTAAGCATTGTAGCCATCTCAAAGCAACTCTCTCTAAATATACCTGCAGTCAGACAGAAATTCTCCTCCAAGTTATGCAGTAACTGAGCTGACTTTCAAACTCACCCTTATTACCTTTGACTGTGGGGCTTATTGGCTCTTTCTTGGGTCTTGAGCACTTGACGACAGAAAGATCCCATCTAAGTACTATGTCTCAAGCTCTTCGATCAACTATCATTCTGGAGTTTTTAGGGGTTTTCAAATAAAACTCAGAGCTTTCCATGTATGACACTCTCAAGTCTCTCAATGTATGTGGTATTTGTGGATTCTCACCAAGGTAGTGATGATGGTTGCCTTTCTTTTCATCCTATAGCTAAGGCTTATGTGGAGCTCATAGGTAAGGAGAAACTGAAAGAGCAAACTTGCAATGCATGTGTTGTTAAGTCAAACGATGGATCCATGGAGAAACGAGTCATGCAGTCGAATCAAGATGTATAGATGGATGGATATGGTGGATATATGGTGGAACCTAATTCTACTCAGCTCCTTGAATGCTTCTCTCTCCTTAAAAACTGGCCAGAGGTTATGAGCTATCTTTTTCTCTCTTCTTTTTTTTCTTCAGGGAGTCAGGCATCTACGTACCTATTATTTTGCATTAGGACACTTGTCCATCTTTCTTTTCTTCTTCCCTTTTCTCACATAACTTTTTGCACAGCTTATAGCACTCCTCTTTTGGCATTGATGGATTTAGAGAGAGAACACAGGAACATGGAGCAATTATTGGGTGGCTAACCTAATAGAATATTTTTGGTGTTCTCTCCCAGTGTAGGAGAAAAACATTTTTGGAATGGATGTAAGTGGAATGGCATGTTGTTGCGCCTACTCCAGTGTAGAGTAGTGCCTATGGAGGTGGATCTTGATTCAAGAGCATGACAAATCTCTCACCAGGGTCACAAAGGTTGACAAAACTCAATACAAGACAAGCAGCATATATGTGGAAGTTTAACTAGCCTATCTCATCATGTTTGGCTCTGGTGGCAATGTAAGCTTTGCCATATAGGAACTCATCATGTTTTTGCATTTTTCAAAAGATAAATCTCCAAAACTCTAGTGTCACTTAGAACAAGATAAATAGCAGCTCAGACTTTTTCAATCTTATCAATCAGGTACCTAGACTTAGTTCAAGCGTATGCAACCCACAAGTTTCAGGCTCAGAGCAAATTCTCATGTCAAAACAGTTAGAGCTAAACTTGGAAAACTTTTGTCTAAACTCTAGGCATTTCAGAGGTGTTGTAACAGAGCAGCTTATCATCATTTCAAATCATTCAAGAGCTTCCTTTTTATTGACTCTAGACAGACAAATATTTTTATTTGGTTTTTCATTTTTCAAAGACTCAAACTATAAAACTCAAAAGACTCTAAGGACTCTTAAAAAGCATGAACCTTCATGTGCCCATATATTTTTGATATTTTTAGGTTTTCTTAGATACTATGGTGAACCTTCATATGCTCACATATTTTTGGTATTTTTATTTTTATGACTGACTCGATAATCGCATAGGTACACTTACCTGGGCACCTACGGGATGCCTTCCCCCAAGCTGATTGTTGTCGTGGTTGAGCATTGAAGCTGAGCAGTCCTCTCAATGGAGTTCATGCTTGTAAGAGCTGGTGTAGGGGACCTTCTTCTCATCCTACAAGAAGTTGCTTCCTTCACACAGTGGTTGGCTGTGTGCAGAGAAGGTTTACTCCGAGTGATGATGATGATGATTCCTAGGTGGACTAGTGAAACATCCTCGATTTTCCACGAAGCAAAAATCCATAGAATGAGGTATAATATGACAAAACCACAAATGATTTCATCACATTATCATATATCAGTAGATTTCACAGTCATACAGCGTTAGATTACAAATTTTACATGATACAACATCAACTGAGAACACACCTATTACAGAGTAATTCTAGCGGAAGTATATCTAATCGTCATCAGAGTTGGCGGAAGTAGTCGTCGAGTGAAGACTCCTCCTTCACGGGCATCATCAGAGTAGAGTGTCAGTGGCGGAGATTCCATCTTTCGAACCAAACTTGAGCGCAGGCACGAGACCTCCTCATCCATCACTATTCGACATCTCTGAGAAGCAGTAAATCTGCACACCGCCAGATGTGTGCAGGCCATGGTCAGCACCAATGAGCTTTAGTGGAAACATAAATCAAGGGATCTGGCGATCCTAATATTTGCCTGTGGTTTGCAACCTTAGCGCATGCGAAGTAGTAACAAGTAGTAAATATATAATAGTTCATCAGGTTTTAACACATTCCAAACCATACACATCCACCCATCCATCCATCATCCATCCATCCCAATCCATCACCACCTCACCACCACCACACCACATCTCACACTCAGGTCGACAGGCCAACTCCCTCTCGGCCTGTCTCAACGGCCCACAGCCCCCAAGGCTCACGACCGGCAACACCATACCCAAGGGGGAGAAAAGAAGACTCATCTCATATCTAGTGAAGCAGGTCCCCAGAAAAGGTCCATAGCCGACGAGTCAGCATATGTATCGATCGATCAACCATAACACTCTGCAGAGGTTTGCATGCCCACAAGATTAGCCATCCTCGGAGCCCGGATCTCTTAGGCAGAATTCTGGCTGCTTGCTAGCCTAGAATGATGCCACCCTACCTCTCAGCCCTGGAACACCCCAAGTATAGTCTGGAATGGCTGATACTGTGAGACATAGCGTGACATCCCGAATGTCACAGCAGCCGTGTTGTCTCGGAAGGGTGTGAGTCCCGCATGCCCGTACCTCCCTACACACTTTCGCCCAATAGTAGTGGCACCGCTCTACCAAGTAGTCCAGCCGTCTCTCATTCCCATAAGAGAGCGAGTGGTATGCAAGGATTCCCGGTGGGTCTGAGTACTAGTAAGTCCTTAAGGTTTGACCAAGCCAGAATGTCTTCATCAGGTTTACCATTTTACATGCCACCACAGCACCTCCTCCCTAGGCTCCACCCCTCGGGAGCTCACACCCAGGGTTCTCCTCATCACAACACATTTACCCGCCACAGGTAATCACATCACAAGATGCCTAGGTAGCATCACGGCAAGACTTGCCCTAGGCTCGTCGTATATCCCAGCTCGGTCGACACAACCCTCACTCTCCACGCACCCAAGACACAAGCAGCACACTCCCAATCCACCAAATCTGGCATCCCAAGCCAAACCATACCCAGGGGTTCATCACCAGCATCACATCACATATACAATGCGAGTGGAGTTAAATTAAGTATGGTAATATAAATGCAAGCAAGCAGACAGGTAGATATAAGTAAGTGAGCGTGAGCGCAAAGCTGGGTGACATGGTAGAGGGGTTGCAATCATCAAGTAGTAAGGGCTCAGGTAATAGCATGCATTCAGATACTAGCAAAGGATTAAATATAAAGCACTAGCAGTTCTAAATATTATGCAATGTCTAATAGGATTCTCTAAAAGAAGGTGCTGCCATGATACCTGCGATGTCGTGGAAGTAGTGGTACAATTCTCCATCCGTTGTAGTAGTCAGTCAACGGGCTTTCCTCAAGTCCTTTCATCGTCCACGTTCTCTTCCTCCAGCGGGTCCCGGTTTGAGCATCGTTGATCACGTGGCAGCTACTCCACAAAACGACACGCAAGGCAAGAGAACACACAATACTCGAAAGGACGATAAGACGTAGGAAGATCCATAAACACAAGAGACATTAAAAGGTACACGACTTGGCCCTCTCGGCGGATGTCTAAATCCTCAGGCCAAAGAGACAAGAGTGGTGGTATGCTACGCATAAGCTGAGCGGCCAAGCCAATATGGCTTTAAATATAAATGGTTTAAGCCAAAGCTTATCCTTAGCATACACCACGGTTCACATTCTTTTGATCCGGACGTCACAGAGTTGACGGGGGTCGGAAGATGGGCCCAACATAGAGAAAAGTGAGAACGACGGGGCTTGGCTCTTGTAGCCTTTACCCAACAAGTCATAATTAAGCTTAAGAAGCAAATGGAAACTATTGGTACTATTGTGACTTGGCTCTTATGTGCTTCAACTGACCCGCTATGATATTCAGCGGTAGTAGAAGGGTAGGTGTAATATAATCAGCACAACAGCTATGAGTCCACTCGATCCACACGACACATTAACGTCGGGAGCCGAGAGACGAGGGGCTAGCAAGGCACATCTATGTCATGTTCTCGGTCACATCTCCAGCGAAAGATGGTTTCACTCGGTCGATCGGGTCGACTCTCACGGTCCGGGGCATGACATCGACCATAGCCTTGCTAACTAAAGAGAGATAGTCCGATCTTTGATCCATTCGCCACGATCAAGACGGGATCAAACAGAGCGGGCTATCAAGGAAAGAAAGGCGAGATCAATCAGCGGGTGGTTATCTACTCCTTCCAATGCGTACGTCACTGTATCAGACGGGCATCGGACAGGAGTAACATACCAAGAGTACGAGTGCCCCAACCACCCATAGGGTACCCGACCTAGGTGCACTGGCACTAGGGCATCTCTCAGATTCGTAGCGGTGCGGTTGTCTCCGCGAGAATCAAAGAAACACGACGGTCATACAGGGTATAAGCATACAAGGGTTTGTGCACGAAGAGCGAATGTAAGGCAAACGAGGAAGTATAGCCCATAGTCATGGTGAGATGAACTCGCGACTACAAACTACACTGTCAAGTGTTGACATCCATCGTTCCACGACTGTTGACTCCTAGGTCATCTCCCACAGGGCTAGGTTATGAGGGGCTCGATGTGAGCGGGTAAGATCCGCATCGAGTTCGATATCAATGCCGAGTCCTAGGGCCAAAGATAGGAGCTAACGCACACGGCACTATGGAGTCAACTAAAAAGTGAGGGTCGAGTTACATTCAACATTACGGCCATGGCGAGACGAATCCCGCGATCGCAACGTCCGAACGAGATACGATCCTCGACCGGCTCAAAGGCTCAGTCCACAAGTAAACACATAGACATCCAATAAGAACCAATGATACAAGAGACAAATCAACTCGACAAAACTGGAGTAGCACAATTCCATAGCATTATGATGAGGGGTCCTGTTTTACAAAGATACATATACAACAGGGTCATCAGGAGTGGTACAACAATATCGACGTGTATATAAAAAGTAACAGAGAGACTGAGGGGTCCAAGGGGTCACGGGTCACGGCTTGCAATGGACAAGGTCACAAGGACTCTCGGCGGCCCATCCTCGTGTCTCGAGGTGACCGGAGCGGTGGTAATTCACGATAACACGGGTTCCTCGACATCAGTTATGGTAACCAAAGAGAGATACTACAGTCCAAGATGAGTTGAGCTACGCCGTGGTGTCCAAAATGCTACTAGGGTTGTCCAGAGTTTCGGGGCTCACGTCGGGGTTACGAGCATCCAAAAAGGGGCATTCTACAGTCCAAGATGAGAGGAGCCACACCATGGTTTCCAGTATGCGACTGGGGTCGATCCATTTGGGCGAGGCTCACGATGGTCAGGGCTTGGACAAGGGCGATCGACATCCATACCGGTGTTCTACGAAATCCACTAAAGCAACCGAAAGGGAATCCTACAGTCCTTGGTGAGTAACACTACAACGTCGATGCTGTGGCTAAGTATCCAGAGTTCCGAGGGCTCACGTCATGGTCACAGGTGTCAAGTCCTCCCCGGCGTTATAGACGCTGTGGATCCATTTGGCTATAGCCAGTCACGTGTGTGGGTGCGTTTGTGTTCCATGTGGCAATGGCTCAAGGCCGGTCACGCTGCGTGTGTCGTGAGAAGGGTTTGATGGTGCTCACCG